>CM037084.1:64738234-64780651 GCA_020882725.1 Aphelinus certus | reverse complement strand
TTCTCAGTGCATATGCCGATCTCCGAATCTCTGCACTTGCTCTGGCTATCAACATCAACCACCAAACACAAAGTCACAATGCCCGAATGCCGCTTGACCGAGCATAATTCGCAGTACATATATGTTCGACTGTCGACTCGGAAGCTCTTCTCTCGACGGGGCCCGGAGTTGAACTGACGAGATTTTTCATTGAGCTAACTGCAGTTACAGTGAGTATTCACTGTAGCTACAGTGAGATTTCACTGTAACTACAGTGAAAATATTCCAACTGTATGTTACAGTGAAATTCCACTGTAACTACAGTGAAAATTTTCTAACTGTATGTTACAGTGAATATTCACTGTAACTACAGTGAACAATCACTGTAAGTACAGTGAAAAATGTTTCACTGTAGCTTACAGTGAGATTTTCACTGTAAGAAATTTAGAGAGTCCTCTCCCTCCTGAATCAGCCGTTCCAGCTTTTCATTTTCCCCCTTTCTCTCTCTCTCTCTCTCTCTATCCGTTCCTCTCGAAACTCAACATTTTTTCCCTCCGAAACTCGAACTTTTGAATATTCTCACTCGGCTGGTTGAATTACGAGGGTTCTTTGCCCGGCGCTCGGCGTAAGCTCCCCGCGGGGATCAACCCAGCCCAAAATCCAACTGGCTCGCTCGCTCGCGTGGGCGGCTCGTCGAATTTCCGGCCCCGCTGTATTCCTTCGAGTTTGCCCGTTCAAATACTTAATGCTCTAATTCTTTGAAGCCACACGCGCGTGCCCGTAAGATTTTTGCAGACGCGCATTCAAAGTGCGCCATTGCGCGGAAGGACATGGCCTACTTCGCGCCGGAAGAGAGATGAATGAAAAATCACGCGAGCCTTTGACACGGTTGTTCGCGAGCCGCGTAAGGACGTACGTATGTGTGCTGTAACGAGGCGTACGTTCCATTACGCTGTGACTATAATGGGACCACTCGAACTGTAATACCAAGTTTGTGACGTATCATGAAATATAGAGAGAGGAAAAAAGGATCGCGTCGCTCTCTTGAATCCTTACAGCGATGCGTTATTCACTACCATAACACGTTTACTCGAGTTACGTTGCATTTGACAATTTAACTGTTCGAATATTCACTTGTATTACGGCAATAACGTCACTAAAAAAATTCGCTGATTCGCTTACAATGAATTCACACAGCAAAAGTGAGTTATCAAACGAAAAAGAAAAAAAAATAATTTTCATCCGCCTAACTTGAACAAATGACAGTTGAGTGCTCATCGCACCTACCCTAATTTGTGACTACCAAATCTGACAATTCAAATGCCGGAAGCGACACCGTTGCGCACACACGCATGTATCTCGATAATTTTCACATATTGCCTGTTTGTCAGATGCCTAGTATATACGCGGACAACTGGAGTTAGCAAGATCGATCTATCCCCCATCGTATCTCTCTTCTTTTTTCGCTGCCCTTCCATTGTCCGTGGAGTTGCCAGCGCGCCACCGCGACGCGGGAACAATGCTGCGGAGCGAAGCCCGGCTAAAGATCATTTCGGGCTTCGTGCCCGGCTTTCATTTTGCCCGGCCGAACAATATACCCTTGACAAGGAGAGGGCGAAAATTAATTTGCCAGTGTTGCTTCTCTTTCTGTCAGTCTCTCTCTCTCGCTCTGGCCCGGCTACAATTGTCGCTAAACCTTGTCACTCGTATTCGCTCCACTGATTTTTCCACTTTTGACGGCGCATATATACGCCGCGCGGCGAAAAGACGCGCGTGAACAATTATACCGTGTAACTGAAAATCCAGCGGCGGATTATGCCCGCTTTACACGAGCTCTCTCGACGCGCCGGCTGAAATATTTCACTGGGGTTCGCGCGTGTATTGCAATTTGATACACGTTCCTGCGGCCTCATTAGAGATAACATTTTTGTTCCGAGGATTAATTGTAAGCGAAGGGGAAAAATCCAGCGAGTACCGTGGTTTTTGGTAATTACGGAATTCGAGGCGTTGTTGTATTCAATTTCCGGACACTAGCGATAGCGACACTTGAAATTAATGAAAACTTGTTTTCTCTATTTTGTATTCGCCTGATGAGGTTCAGTGAGCACACGATACCTATTCGTTTTTCATCGACACACGAGAACATTTCCCACTGATGCGGTGGAATGCTTACTCTTCACAACGCTCGGATACAGTTAGCGCGCGCGAGAAAGCTATTTGTTAAAAAAAATGTTTTCGTGGGGATGGAGGATGGAGTTTTTCAAAGCTTATTTCGAAATTTGAATGACACTCATCAGGTTAGAAGGAAATATTCAATCGTAAGGATGTTTCGACAAGTTCGGGATTATGAGGCTGAATGTTTCGTTTACACGTCGATATGATCTTCTCATCAGTGAATCTTTTCCATGACTGATTGAAATTGTACCTAGTCAAACATCACATACATCTTCAATAGTGTCCTTTTTCTGAAAACAATATATGCAATATGAGACACGCGACGACATCCAATTCTGAATATTCGAATATCATTCAACAGTGACTCAATTTGCCGTTGATACCAGAGCCAAGTGATCGATTGCTTTAATCTTTTCGGGCCTGAATCGTATCTACCCACATACACTCCATTGGAAACTGTAACGATTTCGAAGTAAGACAGGGTCACGAATGACGGGGAAAAATGACCGCCTTTTAAATTATCACAAACGTATTTTTCATTCTGTTCCAAAGGGGGTTTTTCCATAGTTGGTTCCCTTCGTTCATCGTAGAAATACAAAAATCACCCGAAACAAGAAATGCTCCAAAGCGTTACATTGTTCACAAATGCTCATGAATGACCGTACCCATCAAAACTCGAAGGACGCGAGAGAGTTTCTTTGTAAAAATGTTTCATACAATTTTTCTTCAATCATTCAAAATTAATGGTGTCCCAAAGGTGCGGGCTTCTGGAATTTTCAGTCAAAGAAGGTAACTACGAATCCGAACGTGGTCTAGAATAGTCAGGATCACCGATGCCTTCACGAGACTATTCCGAAGATAGATCGAAGGGTTGAGAATTTGGAAACGCGTTCGCGGGACATGGTACGCGCGAGCCTCTCGCGTACACGGTTGCACTTTAATTACGGCTAATACAAGCGCGACCGAGCGAGTTTGAACTTTATCGTTGCAATACGAGAGCTCGAGCCGCAAGGAGCGCTTGCGGTCACAATTTAAAAAGTAAAAGCGCCCGGCCTCGGGGTTTGGAAAATACGTTTTGCTACCGTTCAGCATAACAACCGCGAGCACTGGGCCACTGGGACTGCAACGAAAGCCGATAAAACGAGAGGCAGCGAGAGGGATGAAAAAAAAGTGTCCCGGCCAAAAAGCCGTTGTTACAGTTATCATCCGGCCACCCCGCGCGCGCTGACTTTGCGCTGCGGAGAAAAGCTCGAGCCGCGAATGAAAGGAGGAAAAACAAAGAGAGAGATAGAGAGACGGAAGTAGGTGAAAATCAATATTAGCCGCTCGTGCGCGTCACCCAATTCAACTGTCCTTTTTTTTTTTCATAATACTCGTTGTCTGACGGTCGGTTGTACGGTAGGAAGCCGGCAAGTCACGTCTCGGATGAGGAGAGAGGGGACCGAGTGGTTTGTTATTCTTTTTGATTCGCCGTCGTCGCTCCTGCAGCAGCCGCTCGCCCGGGACGTCTTGGCCGCGCGCGGCTAATAAAACGTCGCGACGTCCGCCCGTAATAATGTCGTCGCTTCCTTCCGTCGCTCCTCTTTTTCTCTTCTTTTTTTTTCTTCCCACCAGTACCCCGCCTCCCCCTCGTATAATCTTCACCCGGGCTGGCTCTAGGTCTCGCGCGCGCGCGCGCGCCCGACAAGATAAGCCTCCGCCAGCTTAAGCGTACTTCCCGGGAACGCCCGGTGATGTTTATAAACATCGCCGGGCATACCCCCGGTGGCTTGATCTTGCGTTGTATTAATGCCAAGCGCGCGGCCGAATTATTACAGCGCCCGCGAGGGGAGAAATTGGCTGGGCTATTTGTATCGCCGCGGCCGATGAAAATTAGTTGCCTGCGCGGAATTATCCATTTACGAAGATCGCGTGTATATGTGTAAGTGCGAGGAGACGTCTTGTTTCGCTCGAATCGTCATGCGCAAAGTGAGCCTCGCTTCGATATATGTATATACGTAGCGTTCGTCGCCCGAGCGAAGCCGGGGGTGTATAACGACTCCATGACTCAAAGAGATTTAGCCGGCGGACGTAAAGTCTCTATCTTATATTGTTCCCGGACATTCACGGGCCCCGGGCTCGAGCACATGCCACACTATACGTGCGATTAACTCGTTCGGCTAATTCGGGTGTTGCTCGGGAATTTTCATTGCGAACTAACGAGCGAATGGAGTCTCCTCGATTGTGCATGGAATCTTTGGAGTACCCTGCGGAACATCCGCGAATCGATAACCGTCGTTGTTACCCGATGGGTTATTTATATGGATTATCTTGCTCGATCCGCCCCGGGAATAGGACGGTCGTTTGATACTATATAAAATAACGGATGGCACATGACGAACAATAAATTATCGGCTGCTGTTCTCGCGGAATAATTAATTCAACGACGCGAAATTATCGCGAGCAATAAATTCGACGAGGTATATTAAGCTCAATATTGCCCGAAGCTTGTCTGCGTGTGCGTATGTGTGTGTTCGATCGTTAATTTCGACGAGTCTCGTTGCCCGCGGGAAAAATCGCAAAAATCGCCGCGTAGTGCGCATTGTTAATCGGTGGGCGGAGGGGACATTCGAAAGTTATTCATACTTCACGCGCCAGGCGAGTACGCGCAATATATTCCATCCGTAATGATTCTAAACCTGCGCTGAATATTGATGGCTTATACAATTATGATCTATTGAACGGTTCATCGAAATACCGCAATCAATGCAACTGAATATACAGAGACGAAGAAAGAATAATATTATCTAGCCGCGGTGGTTGGGTAAAATCGATCCCGCGCGTATACCGCAAAGTTTGCGGATTTAGGATTTCGAGTTAAAAATTGATGTGACTCGAATCGCCCAGCAAAACCCAATGCCTGTCTGCGGTTGGGAGAATATATATACCAACATTGTGTGTATATTTTGCCTATCGGGATGATATATATACGTGTATGAACCTCAGACCTATTTTCACGTTTTCCATATTTCATTTCAGAAGTTTCAAAGTTTAATTTTCGAGATACAGCTTATAAGTAGCTAGATTTTGTATAGCTTATAAAAAATCACTGTAAGAAGGTGGATAACAAATTCACTTGGATGGATGGTGGATGAATTTTCACTTTAGTTCCATAAATTTTTATGGAAAACATTTTTATGCAAAATTAACAGTAAGTATAGTAAAAATTCGCTTCATACCATACTTACTGCGAATTGTGATGTAAAAATGTGAATTTTATGTAAAAACGTTTACTATTAAAACTCTCATGAAACTAAATTGAAAATTCACTTTAGTCACATAAACAATTCACTGTAATCTAGTGAGTTTTTCATCCACCTTCTTACAGTGATTTTTCACTACAGTGCAGTAGTTTTTCACTGTAAGGGTTTAACAGAGTAGTCATTTTCACAAATCCAGTTCCAACAACCAGTCTCGACTGTATTTTTATGTGAACATTGCAACGAAAATTTGAAAATTGGGATAAACGGTCACGTGACAGAATGACGGGAGACAGAAGATTGTTTTATACGCTAGTGTATGTACAATCAGTATCCCAAACTGGACAGACATCGACGTTTTACTTTCATCAATCGTCCACTCTAAATTACCCTACTCTCTCAATTCCATACAACAAAAAACCACTGGGTGAAAGTGGCAGACAAATTCACTTTAGCACAGTGGTAACTTCATCGTAATACCATGCAGTGTAAGTTCCCTTCAATTCCAGTCATTTTGACTATTACCTATCCGCCACCCTAAAATCACTTCGAGTCCAGTGAAAATTCACTTTTCTCAAAGTGAACCGATCCTCCACTTTCATACGAAGTGGTATTCTATACTCTCACGCAGTGGTTTTTCACCTGAATTGTCCAAATCGATATGTGATCACGAGTGACACGCTGTTCAACGAAAAATTCGGCTCGTCGAACAACGGCCCCTCGGCAAAGTTGACGCCCCCCGAGCGGGGGAGTATTGGCGAGGGTCGGACGAGGACGCAGGCGCCAGCTCAGGCGAGTTGCTAAACACCGATCACTTGTTGGTTCACACAGGCGGGCTGGTGAGCTACGACATGCCCGACTCGCCGGCGGCGGAGCTGAGCGACAGCTCGTACGACGGCCAGCGCAGCGACGGCCACCTCAGGGGCGGACTCGGCGTGCTGATCGATGGCGAGATCGGCGCCGACAATTACAGGCAGGAGATCGCTCCCGGCAGGGGTGAGTTTTGTCACCGCGCCCATCAACCATACCACATATCCGCGTCAAGCGTGGATTCGATCAAACTATGAATATTGAGAATCAATATAGATTTTTTCAATGTGCATTTTGATATCAGATCGAGTTTGATGTTACGTGAAATCAGTCCCCCGAAACATAACATTATTTCGGTATCGAAAAAATTCAGATGCAGAATTGCAAAAAAAACTGTGGGATTGAGCTTTGAGGTTTAATTTTCTTCTGAAAAGGGGAACATCCGTTATGAATGTTATATCGAAGCTTGATCCCACAGTTTAGAGGTTATTACCGATACTCAAATTCACGAGAGAAAATTCTTTCATTTCAGTAGTTAATTTTTCGATGTTGAATCAATTTTACGCTTTGGGGGTGATTTTATATTGAATAAATATTTATATTTTAAACAAGTCCGTTGCGATGTACAATATTTCAATGGTTTCAGACATTCAATTATGCTTTTCAGTTCATGATATTATGTTGAATTACCAAGCGAGTTGACCAGACTGAAGCCATCAGTAATGCAAGTTTTGTTTTTGGTTAATAAAACTCAGTCAGTGAGTCGATTTTTTTTCAAACGAGCAACCATTCTCAGGGTGTATGTTGAGTATATTCTTTTGAACAAAGGTTCTGCTCTGTCAATATTTTTCCATCAAACTTTTCAACAGAAAGTATGATGTTTACGTTTTCCGGACTCGAAGCTTCCATACAGTTTTAATCTTTCGTACATACGCACCTCCCCGAGTTACATATCGCTATACATCGAGATCAAAATGTCCGAAAACAGTTCAAATTCATTTTAAATGTAATGTGCCGATACAGTTGATAAAATCGTAGGACATATTTTTGATTATCTGTTTACAAGCTTCCATAACATAATTTCATAAAATCGAATCAAAAGTAGGATAAAAAAATTCTAGAAATATCGGATTTTTCCAACAATTATTGATTTCACATTGATAAAATCATAACTCCGTCAATTTCATACACACAGGGCTGGGACTTCTTTGAAGTTTAACTCTTAAAAATATCTTAAGATCGACTTGTTTCCAGTGAGGATTCAGGACCACACGCAAAATATACATATAGATCTCTTTCAGTGTCATAATAAGTATGACTGATAAATTAAGTTTTTAGATAGCTGAACGATTTATCAGAAACTATTTTGAATAGTTCATCTGAAATTAAACGATCACTATTCGTTCGTGAATTTGTTGGATTCGACTAAAAATTAGATTGTATATTCAGTATAAGCCTGAGTGATATTCGAAACTGAATCGTTTGATTAGGTGGAGTATGGAGATGAAAAAGTATTCGACTGTGGATCGAATGTGCCCACTCTATCAGAATTGTTTATACTGAAAAGAAATATCCATTCAATACTTTTCATTAGCACTCGATTAAAGCTATTGGATGGAAATTTTTGACCATAACTAGTGGAATCTCGATTTTTCAGTGAAGATTTCGATAGTCAATTCGATACTTTTTACAGATCAAACAATTATGAAACAATATTTAAATCCACTTCGCCGTCGAATTCAATCTTTGAGGCAAAGTATAGACACGTTAACAACAGTAATATATGGATTATTTTGTTTTCGAAACTATTTCATTGTTCCCATAAAGTATCTCATAGAACTAAAAGAGAATGAGAAAAGTATATGTGTGTCGGTGAAAGTGCTGAAAAACCATTGACAAAGTGCTAAAAAATACTTTTCACATGATCGCAGGTACTGGTTGGGTAGCTTGGATGCGAGACAGCTTCCCTGAAAAATACGTCGAGTTGGTCTTCCAGTTCGACAATCTGAGGAGTTTCAACGCTGTCCACATATACACCAACAATTATTTCAAGAGAGACGTTCAGGTATATTATTCACTGTTTCCAGCACACCCGACCCTCGATTGAAACAACTAATCGTCCACCAAATGCTGCAACAACAGAGCATTTATATGATTTTTTTTTTCAATATTTCCATCCGACATTTCGGCGACTAATCTCAAGAAAGTCGGGGGATGTCGGCTAAATAGGAAAAAAAAAACACGCGCGCTTGGCTTTTATCGGGGTGTTAAACTATTCACACAAACTGGTGACACAGTTCTAGCTTTTTATCATCAGTTACGTCTAATTCTCACGCCCCCCTCCGCCCGACGCTGAGAGGAAAGACACGCGCTTGTCTCTGGCTACGATCTAGAATCGGCAAGTTTCAGTATAATTGAGTGCGTGTGAATACAATGACTATGTATGAATTGACATATCGTTAAATACACAGAATGTGTCGTCCTATACTCCAGACAAATTTTCATCGGGTCGTGCAACATGAATCGATATGAATTTTACGTGTGTGTGTGTATATATAGAAACACGTGGCCCATACTCGGCAAACAGAAGCGCTCTGTCCTGCCGTAATCTTTGCATAAGCGGCATTAAGTGGTCAAAATTGTCAATTCGACGTTCAATCACGAGCATGGATACCTGCAGCGCACGCGAAACCTTTTCAACTTTGGAAATCCACTTGTAATATGATATTGCATTGTAAACACTGGTCAAATTCATCAAGCCATATTGGCGCGCGGGGTGAAAGCAGCAAAATGATGAAAAGTAGCATTCATTGATTAATATTTCACTCGTTTTCGTATACTCATTTGGCGTGAAATTCGGAACGCGCGACGCATTGAAATACACGTTGTACAAAAAATCCAATTAATTGTGAATTTAACAAAATCGGTCTAAGTTGGAACGAAATCTAATATACAAAGAGAAAATACTATCGTCCGTGATTTCATTTACCCGCCACATACCCAGAGAACTGTGTATTGCATTCGAAAATGTATTATTATCCAAACTGAATCTCCAATGCGTGAGACATATACTCGCGACACATGCGTGGATCGCGCGTATTCCTTGGAAATAGAAATAAATTTGATCACCGAAAAGAGCAAGATATTTTGACACGACGACAGCTCATGAGAATCGGCTCTTGCAATTCGATTATCGTCGTGGTAGGAGTGAAATACGAGAAAAAAAAAACGATGTTTTCACGCCTATCGAGTAAACAGACTCGTGAGTAAAAGCAAACATCACTAAAAACACGAGTTGTCGCTTGAGTGTCACTCCTTCGGAGTCGAAAAAGTAATAATTCGCCCGAAAAAGTATAACAATGCACACACGATTCGGAGTAAACTATTCCGTGGACGCAGAGCTGAACCTGCGAGTAGAATAAAATCAACGAGAATGATCATTTCGCGCTCCAGGACGTCCCGATAAAATCGCTATCGTGGAAACGGTCCAGGCGGGAAGAGACTCAATCATACGTATCGTCGGCCCATCCAGGCTGGACGTACATGGTACGGGAGAGGGAGAGGAATGAAAAAAAACGCAGGAAAAATAAGAGAAGCTCGAGGGGAAAAGCAATTTCCTTTCCAACAGGTATTCGAGCAGGCGGACGTGTGGTTCGAGGGCGGCCCGACGGAGATGGATGAGGCCGGCTCGGAGGAGGAGGCCATCTCGTACTCGTACGTCGCGGACACCAATTTGGAGAACGCGCGCAACGTGTCCATAGGGCTGCACGCCCGCCAGGCCAGCCGGCTCAGGTTCCGCCTGCACTTCGCCGCCCGCTGGATAATGATATCCGAGCTCGCCTTCGATTCTTGTGAGTACATCGCTTCGTTAGCCTATATACACGCCGCACATACATTATATAGAAGCCCCCGCCTCCCCTGATACCGGAGCGCGTATCTCGGTAGCCTAGTTCCGGCCACTCGTCCCTCCGACCGTGCGTGGCAAAACGTAGATTTTTATTCGGCCCTCGCCCGCAGACGCAATGGATTCTCCGATTCCTTGACAGTGGAAATCTCACTGTTAGCTTCGGTGAAACGTTTTTCACTGGACTACATGACCAGTACGTGGGTATAGCTGAGTCACTGTGACTAAAGCCAACAGTGGATCTGTAACTGTAAGTACAGTTACCGATTTTTACTGCGATTCAGTGAGCAGCTTTTAACTGGAGCTTGCAGTGAATATTCCATGGCTATACTCAGACGTTTTAAAACCCCATCATCAATTCTAATGAACCAGACTTTTTTCACTTGAATATCCTCAGTTACTGTATACTTAATTTTCAGCTCGACAAAATCGGGCGTGCGCTTTTCATCTCTAATCACTGAAAAATGAATGAAAACAACAGTTTTTTAGATTCCTTACGTGCTAGCGGATGGCCAAAATTTCCGAAAAGTTGTAAAATAGACAATTTCAGTGGGAAAACATCGACATCGATCATGGTTTTGAACTTTTACCGCTTTCCAAGACCAACTATTCTAGAGCCTCAATTATGATGTAAATGCATCTGAAATAAAACCGTTCAAAAGTGGTGCTATTCATGAAGATCACAAATTGGTATGAATGTACTGCTTTCTGCTTTTATCAATCAGAGTAATTACATATACCAATCAGTTCTTCCCAAGTTCTGAAAAGTTGGTATTTTTCTGTTCTTTATTCGAGTAATCTCTTTTTCGATGAGTGATAAGCTTAGTTTGAAAGGAGTTTCAGCATACTATGTTTATCCAACTAAATAAGCCTCATACTTTTCTCAGTTTATATAAGAATGATCGTATTACTTTTATAATACTTCTAATGCTATATATTGTAGTGCGGTGAAGTAAAAAATTTTCCTTAATTCAAATCTGTTTCAGTTTTCATTAGATATGTAATATCTCATTTTGTCTGTGTTTGATATTGAATTTCCACAACTATTATAGTTTTTCGTTGCTTACAAATTACTTTTGATGGAACAAATTTCCGATTTCCTAAATTATCTACGATAATGAAGCGATCAATGTTTCTCTCGACAAAGTCGACTCGGCTCATCTACAAAAATAAATTGACGCTTAAACGCATAGGGTTACATATCGATGAACTTTTGAAAGTATTTTATTTATGAACAAAAATATCGAAAAAAGTCTGTGTGCAAGTCTATGGTGAGTTTGATATATGTAAACCACGAAAGTAAAAAGTAGAAGTACTCACATAGTCAAATTATAACAGGTTTTGACGGCTCCGAGTAGTAAATGTTAAACGATAACAAGACGTTTCAATATACCTAATCCCAGCTTATTTATACGCTCCAGCCAGTACTCCATCAATAAACTCCTTTAGGAGTAACCAACGCGTCTGCTATTCATGTATCAATGGTGAACAATTTTCACGTTTCAATGAGGCATTATCATATTGATAATACTGCCAAGTTTATATAATGGCAATCCACTTGCGCGAATCTGTGATTATTTACGAGCTCTCGAATAAATATAGATTTGTACGCGTTAATGAGAGGCTTTCATATTACGAATCATTGTTCGGATTATATTCTGATTATACATCGGGATATATCATTCATCTTTAACGAGTATTCGACTTTTGTGAAACGGGCTCGAACAACATATTGCCGATGAATGTTCATGCCATCAATTGATAGAATGCTATACCTGTCATGCAGTTTCAATGGAACGTTACAGATAAATTACAATCATAAATAATATACCGCGAATATGTCAGAATCCACATTCATTGCATATTTGCCATCATTCATATTTTACTCATTTAGATTCTATAGTCAGTGCCAAGGCTAAAACTTATTTGCGATGGTCTTTCGTTTGGAGAAAAACTATTTATTTGATTTAAATTTTTGATTCAGCGTCAGGGCTTGAATCGTATATCCATAGAAAGTACGAAAGTTGCTGCATTTATCTGTCATCTATACGTCTGATGTCACTAAAATAGACAGAATACTGTGAGATCACGGAGAATCATTTTTTATCATAACCGATAGAGCTTTCCTCACTCTCTTGGCAAAACCTGCAGAACGCAGCAGATATTTCATTATGAGCAAATGCCAAGCTGTTGGCGCATATTTATGGGTCTGATTTTTAACGTGTCGATTCAAAATATTACCTGTGACTTAATTGAAGATATTTATCACTAAAAAATATTAACTCGACAAACCCCTCTTTCCTCGCGATAAAAATCAACAGAAAACGATTCATGTAAAATTCCAAGTAATTGAACCTTAATGAAGGGACTCTGTATTCTTTCCAAGTTCCTTATATTAGCAAAAAACTATATTTAAACAACGAGAATTTAAAATCACGATTTCAGGTAAAAAGAGAGTAACATAATAAACTGCAGAGATTGAATCAATTTAGAGGATGATTGGTGCAAAAAATAATTGTCATCGAATTGCTTCACTGGAAATAATAATATCAAACGTCGAATATATGGAAAGGCACAAAAAAACTACACATGCTTCATACACAGTAGCTGTCCAGATAAAAAGACAATATCTTTGATAACGATCGATTTTAAAAAAAAGTATGTATCCCAAAATAATAGTTATTAGGGCATCAACAAGAATAAAACACATACACACTTCGTTTACATGTATGTATACGGAAGTTAAATCGCGATGAAGTGTGTCGTATTGAAGCGCGTACAACTAGTTTACTTGTGTCGCGGCATTTGTGTACGTTACGACTTGAGATTTGCATCGAATTTTAGATGAGCAACTTCTCGAAGGAATCCCGGTAGACCAGCAAAGAATCTGGTGGAACTTCCTATCCTAGATATATACTCGCGAATAAAGAAATTTGTGGATCAAAATACGCATGGGGCTTACGAATACATATGTTACTTTTTTTCTTGTATTGAACTCAATGTTTTCGTGCGAGAAAAGTCCAGCGAAGATATAACCCAAGAATCCGTAGCCTCGCCTAGTCCCGCAATTGGAAGGCAAAAAAAGTTTAGTGAATAATCGTGATCGCGTTCAAGTTTATACAATCGATATTTCTTAAAAAATACAATTAAATCTTATATCCATGCAGACATTGTTTCGATTCGCTATGTTTAATTTGTCGATTTCTTTCTGCTGTTTGGTTTACGATCTTATGTGTTGCATTGTATCTGCTAGATAAACCTAAAAAATAACATTTTTCATATCGAACATAATCGAATCGGAAAAAATCAAAGAAATATCTCAATGATTCTTCTTTGTTTTCTTCTCCTCTCGAGTTTTATGAATCTGGAATCTCACTATCTAATCAAACCAAAACTTCATTGTGCAATTTGTCACTTGGTATTAACAATTGCAATTTCCCGATTTCAATTTTCAAATAGAATTTGCAAATATCGTTTGTCGACTCGCGCCAGATGTACATCGGAATTGGCGAAGGACGAGTTTGACGAATTCCATATATCCGAAAGTCCCTCGTCAACGCTCGTGTCCCTGGCAAAAGAGAAAAAAAAGGTCGATTTTTCCCGAAAACATTTTCCCCCGTAAAATTCCAACGCGCCGCAGAAAAGACTCGAACGCTCTCAGGTGATCGTTCAAAAACACTAACGAATTCCCAAACGAGTTCGACAGGTATCCTCTCAGATTTCCTTTGGCCATACGCGAGCGCGAAATCAAATCACTCCGCAGTCCTCCAATTACAAAAAGAAAACTGGCCTCGGGCAAACGGTCCGTTTCGCCCGATTCGCCGGCAAAAAGCTAGAGGGAAGCCGGCGGGTGAGTGTGGGGAAAATCGCTTAAATCAACAATTATCTGGTTCGCAGGGGGCCTGAACGCGAACGCCAGCGACGAGACGTCGACCGAGATGAGTAACGAGGACGGTCCACCTCTGCCGGCCGACGCCGATCTCAACTTGCAGACGAGTGAGTACACGGACGGGGGGATTGGAAACGAGATGTCGAGTGGCCGAGCAAACAACTGGCTCGATTTTTAGTAGGGGGATGGGGGAAGGGGGTTGGAGATTCACTCATCGGACTGTTCTACTGTTCCATAATTATTCAAGTTTTTGAATTTAGATTCGCATAAAGTGGGCACGTTGTTCTTGAAGATGAAAAAAGTTTTACGGAAATTGATGCTGAACCGGGTCGGTCATCTATAGGTTTCTGCATCAGATTTTCAAGCCACAAATTTTGTAGGAACTTTGTATAAGACCCGAATTTGGGTCGATTTTAATTGAACATCATTCACCTTCACGAACAGTGTAAGGATTGTCGTTAATCGTGTATATAAGGGCAATTTATAGTAAAAAACAAAAAAACATGGATTTAATCGTGGAATCGAATGTGAAATATTGATGGGACATTAGATGCAATGTCCTTCAAGTACAAAGTATCCATTCGTATCGCGCGGTGGTATCAAATAATATGTGATAAGAAACAGGACACCTCGCGTGTCGGATTAATATTTTTCGATATTCGTGCAAAACAGGTGGTTCTCGCCCGAGTATGAGTATATATATGACGTTTTTCCCGCGTATACCGGACGGTTTTTCCTCCACGATCGTGCAAATAGAACATGAGGTTAATCGTCAATTTTTCAACACAAGCTACGGAGGTAAAACTCTCGACAAAATGTTGCAAAATTAGAGTAAGTACTAGATAATTCGGTTTCCAGTTAAATTTTCATTTCTCCGAGAGCACTCGGTTCCGACGTATACGAATTGAAGAGATACTAAAACCCCCAGAGTCACGTTCGATTGCTTACATACGGTTTTTACAAGCACCCGACTCATCTTCCTACGAACTATCACTCGCAAAGCCTCGGGTCTTTTGAATTTTTCAATATTTATCCCGTCCGACAATTTATCCGACGTCAAAAAAAAAAAACAACGACCTGTTATCGCCACATCCATCGGGCGGAACATCGTCTCGGATCCCGACTAATTATACTCGGGTAATTCGAAGCGACGAAAGTTGGGGAAAAAAGTAAAGTATAACGATCGCGAAGAAAGCTGGTCCCCTCGGGGGTTGCGCTGGCCGATTATTATCCACGCGGCGGCGGCGGCTGCTCAAATCGCGCGGCCCGATGAAGCTCTAACTCGATTAACGCAAACGGGGCCGGGCCGCATTGTTCGCGAATGCAATTAAGACGCGGGGGCGCGCGACGGAAAGTCAGCTGCTGACGTATAATATATACATATATATATATTTAAGAAGTGGGACGGAAACGCTCCGGGGAGCTTTGGCTACTTTATAATTCAGCTGCGCGCGCGGGCGGCTCAACTTGGCGCGGCTTGCAGCGTAAACAATTAGCCGGATTAAGTGGCGGGCCGCCCGTTACACAACGCGAGCGCGCGCGAGACTTTTTTTGCCCCTCTGATTATATGCTCGCCCCGGCGCGACCGGGCTGAATTTGCCCGGCTTCCAGGTTGGTACCCCAGCGGTTTTATATGCATATACGTACCAGCGACTTTTGCGTTTGCTCGGCGTTGTTGGACTTGGCTGGGCCCGACTCGCCTACCGCGAGCAACTCGTCTCTCTCTCTCTCTCTCTCTCTCTCTCTCTCTCTCTCTCTCTCTCTCTGGGTTGACAAAAATTTAATCGCGACCCTGGCGCCAGACAAATTAACCCCTCTGTTTGCGGCCAAAAGCCCGAGCTAGGCTAATTCGATCCGAAACAGCTCCGGGCAGAGCTTGGTAACGAACCTTCGTCGTGGGCCGACGACAACTTTTCGTGCGCGCGCGAGTCGATTCTTTCGAGCTGCTTGAAGGCGTTTGCCCGACTATGATGCCGGAGAACAAAAAAGGGGAAAACTTCGGGTGCGTCGTAGTGTTTGGGGAAAATTCGAACGCCCAACGCCTTGAGAGACTTTATGCATAGGAGTCCTTTACATAAAAACAAGCGACTAAGAAATGAATGGAATGACTTTTGATTCAAAAGAGCAAATCACTTAGCAAAAAATATATCTGGCAAGTGATCTCGTGTGAGGCAAGATGTTGAATTGCATCGCATTATCAGCCACTATACTGGCTATGCTATTTCCCAATAGTGATACATTGAAATATTGGCCGGCAGACGTCGCGACTATCAACAAGTGGAAGTTTTTGTTGTATGTTTACCCGTTGTTTGAAATGAAATTATGAATGTATGTCTGTAAATGTATTGAAAAAGGAATTTTAAAAGGGAAATGCTAGAATCAGAAATAAGATCTAATGAATGAGTTAGGTTATGTGCATATTATTTCTACATGATTTGAATTCAAAAGAATTTTGATATGAACTTCATTACAGATTATTGCGTTATGAAAAAAAAAATAATAATTTTGAAACGGCTGCAAAGATTGAAAATCAGCCTGTGCAGCAACAGTGAATAAAAGCTCGAGCGAAAAATGTTGATAAAGATATGATTATATCTAGTCCAGTTTCTATGTTTGCTCTAGAATATTTAATGAAAATAATGTTGCATACGAATACGGGTTATTCGCGTCTTTCACGCGTTTGCATACAAATTTACGTAGATATTTACCCTCCAAGTTTGATAGCGTGGGTATTAAAAATGGCTACGCCTTATACCTGCCGAAATTTCGATACATCCTAATTCGTACGCGAGTTGGCTTGTCGTCCCGTGTGAATGAAACTTCCGCCCCGAGATCCCGACTGGAGCTTGGCGAATTGACGGTGACAATAATTTGAAAAGTGATTTCAACGAACGGGAAACCTGCAAAAAGTGAAGCTGCACGCGGGGAAAAAATAATATCTCGCCTCGAGCGAATCGCATATATCCGGGACAGTCGAGCCGCCTCTGGAATCTCGCATTGCTCTCGTGCTTGAATCTTATCTGTAGAGCGCCAGTGCGCGCATACAAACATTCGGGAGTGGGCCGGAGTATGCATGCACGCACGAACGAACGTATCGCGACTTGTCGGCATAATTAGCCGGGATATATCTTCCGAGCCGCTCGACCCGTGAATCACTTTGGTTGCTGCTGCTGGGGGCGAAAAAAGCTCGCAGGCTATATCTGTGAGTTTCGAAAAAAACAAGAGGAACTGCGCGGCGCGTGGATAAATGTTGACTCTGTGTGTGTGTGTCGCCGCTCAACCCCTCGCTCGAGTGAATCAAGTTTCACGCGCAGTTAATCAAAAGGGAGGGAGCCGGGGCCATATTTCTCGGCGCGCTCGACGATTTGTCGCGCGTGCGACGGCATTTGAGTCGGCGACCCTTTGTGCACCAACTTGTTGTTGCGGAATCCTTTGCTCGGACAACATTGGGTTCCCGTATACACCGAGATTGCTCGATGCTCGATAAGGAAGAACGAAAGATTCGTCATTAACGCGGGGACGAATAATTCATCGTTATATGCTACAGTCGACTTCCGTCCCTCGAACTCGTTAATATTTCAACGTCCCACGCGTTACCGCATTGACTAGCGTTTCTCTGCTTGTCTAGTCTGAATTTTTCATGGGGGTAACAGTTTTGCGTTTAATCAAGCCGTTGCAGATAATTATTATTCATAAGCGTCGTGAGAAAAATCGTATACCTAACAGTCATAGAATAGCATGATACCCCTCGTATCGATGCGTCTTTACCTATTTTTTTAATTATTTTCAAGAACTTGCGTTTATTCGAGTCATAAAAGTCACATTTCAAATGCACTTATGAGAAGAAACGTGACTTATTCTGTTCAATTTTGATTAGTCACAGCACGAGAAGAAGGCCAGGATTACGTCGAGATCCTGATTGGAGTTTTAACGGCAATAACTCTGCTCCTGGTGCTCGTCTTCGTCATCATCCTGTTACTGAGCAGGAGACAAAAACTGCAAAGCTCGCCGACTGTGTTGAAGAATCCTTTCGGATTTGTCATCAATATGAAGGTAAATGTTCACTATTGCTCTCCACCGAGATTCCTCTTGCGTCGAAATATATTTTGATTGGCAATGGTTTCATTGTGAACCCCTTGCGAATTTGTATTTACTTATAGATAAATACTGAAATATTTGTATTCGATTAAAGTATTTGAAGAATTGTATTTAAATATAGTAATCAAATACATTGATTTCAAATACTTGTATATAATATTATATCTATTCGATTATATGAGAACCAGAAATCTAGTATACAGGATTGACCCATGATCGACACTCTATAACCTATAATCAGTCTGCGATATTAGACACATTTTTCAAGTGCCGGTTCATTGAAGATTACAATACATGTATTTGATCACATGCATACATAAAATACTTGTATTGAAAATGCAGATTCCAAATTCCATGTATTAGTGTGAAAATATGTATTCGAGTATTTCATTACAAATACATCTAAGATTAAATATTCATACTTTCTAACACATGCACTTGAAAATTCGTATTTACTGAATACGTTTACTTCTCACGAAAGAAAATAAAAACATCTGATAAGAAAAAAAACCTCCAATTGACTTTAGAAACGCAGTAACTCATCGTAACGAGTTTCGAACCGAACAGACATCCATCCGATCATTTTCGTAGCCGACAAATCCCCCTCGTAATTGGCGCTATCAAACCACCCGATATGCTTCGCAGAGCTTCCTGCTGAATCTGGCGCCGGGCCGTATGTTCACCGACTCTCGCGACTCTCCGGACGAAGAAGACGACGAGGCCGACCCGATGCGCAACGACGACGCCGAGCTCGAGCCGGACGGGCTGGACGAGCGGCTGGCCGACGAGGAGGACGCGGCCAGTCTCCACGAGTCCCTCGCCGTCGAGCACTTCAACGCGCCCCTCATCGACTCGCAGTACAAGTCGACCTACGCCATTGTAGCCAGTGCAGGTTCGTATCGCTCCATTCACACTATATAGTTGTGCTCCACGCCGAGAATCAATTTTCAAAAATGTTGCAGTACTTTGGAATAATTAAAAGAAGCTAAATTTATCTGTTTTCATTTATTCAGTTCATTGATTCACTCTGTGATGAACCGTAGTAGTGCAATTTCATTGCATCCCATCACTATGACAATGAATATTCAGTAGATGAGTAGGTATTTCGGATGATTACTTTTTTATGCACTAATCCTATGTATTATATCATATTATATTACAGTATATTCTAGTTTAGAATTTTTATCCCACTGTATCAATATTATTTTTCGAATTAATGTCATACCAGACAACGACTGACACATCGAAAATTACTCTTTTTATTTACTTTATAAAAGACGTATCTCTCACATATTGCTCAAAGTGGAATAAAATAAAATATAACACAATACAATACTATAATAATAATTGATCGGTTCGACAGAATACGGCCTGACTAATTTGAGCCGGTGAAATAGTGTCTCGAAGCGAACACCCGAGAACTCGGTGAAAATTGAATATTTTGATTTCAAGAGAAGAGTCATGTCTCCCGGAGTGTAAATTCTTTTCAGCCAATTCTCCGCGAACACGATTACAATTGCGGACCAGTGTAAAATCATGTCTTACAGGGCCGCGGGCATCGCCGAGTTCTCGAAGAAATGCAATTACAAGCCGCAGTGTGTATACTCCAGTGCAGGCCACGCGGTATGTCGAGGGTAACCGAGAAAATCACATCTGCCAATTCTTTTGACCCGCTGTACGAGATACGATTACGATTTTTTTATTTTTCGGTACGCGGTGAATTTCAAGCGAACGGCGCGTTTTACGAGTGCTCCGGGATAGAATCGTAGCTCGCGAATTATACGTAACTCAGCCGTCGCCGCGCGACTCAATCCCGACCCAATTTCGTCCTAATCAAGATTACAGTGGAGCTTTAACAATTTGCGACGTCGTCAAAAACTTTGTTCGAGCGAAATTAATCGAGTTTGTCGGCCGTTGGTTGAGCGATATCCATCCCCGTCTTCGTTCTACGAGTCTGTCTCGCTTTCATTGGCCGCGCCTAACCCTCGCATTGAATAACTCGTTGGGCAAAGCTGCATTATCTCCTGTTACAATTCCCGAACCGACTGCCAACAACAAAAGCTCCTCAATTATTCCAGACATCGACGCTCGTCCAACGGCTCGTGTTTCCACCAGAGAGGCGAAATCCCCAACGACGTACATTCCGTAATCATTTTCGAAAAGTTCGCGCCTCGATTCGTGTAAATACGCACACGGAAAGCCGATTACGAGCCGGTGCTTTACTGGCGCCCAGTGTGATTCGCTGCAAATACATGCGACCCTCGGATTTGCGACACACTCGAACTTTGCCGGGCTGGAGGTATTCTTCGGCCGACAAATTATTCCCGATGTCCCTGCAACCGTCCAACTTCATTCCGCGTGTATCTATATACAAGGGTGTACGTGTTTTGGCAGAATCTCAATATACGCGCGAAACATATCGAGTACGGGGATTCTCGATATTTTTGAAACCGCGCGATTTCTCACCTGTGGCTCGCTCTCGCCTACAGATCTCAGGGGAGATTGTCGTAGCAATCGAAATTTTATCTCTCCAAACGTCCTCGAGCGTAAAATGTTCGAAATGGACAAATGTACACGCAGCCCTCGGAGTTATACTCTTTGATCGAAATATTAATTATTCGCGCGAGTGTGCAGTGCGCTTCCATTATGCAATTAGTTTCGGAGATTACGCGCGTGTACAACACTCGTCGCGAACCAAGGGATCAATCCGAAATTAATTTGCCCCGGATTCTTTGCAGCGCGGATCACGAATTCATTGTAAAATTACCGCGACCGCGCGCGCGCGCAATTTTGATTATTACAGAGGCTTGCGCGCGAGATGTAACCGACGCGTATACACCGAGCCGCGCGGCGCGATCCAATAAATATTTGTCGCTCCGGCTGGCGATTAATATCGCGGGGTGAAATTTTGCCCCAAAACCAATCGGCCCGTCGACGGCCAAACCGCTCTCGAACTTGGCCGCGCGGCATAATTCGCGTTAAATCAAAAGCCTCCGCGAGCTCTCGTAAATCCCTCCCCTTCCGGCTCCTCAAAAATGCAAAACCACACATGCGTATCGGATAATTAATCCGCGCGATCTTAACGGCCAAAGACCACGGCGGTGGCTCCACCAGGTGGAAATAGGATGTGTGTATACAGTTTCGAGCGCGCGCTCGCGTGAAATAAAGGCTCTGGTCGGGGCTATACTATGCGTGTATATGTATTCGTGTATGCATTCATTCGCGCGCGTACGAGCGGTCGTGTGTTTCAAAGGACGCGTATATGTATCTACGCGAGCTACCGATTCATTTATGCTACAGCTCCGCCGCCGCCACCGCCGCGGTCAAATTGAATACTTTGAGGATGTAAAGTCGCGCGTCCGCGGCTGTACGTTATATCGAGCGAGTCGACGTTTACACTTTACCCTGCGTTCAGAACGGACCCGACAGCGGAAATTTGAACGTTGCTATTAAGGGCGACCGAACCGCGTCGGCCGTGGCAGATCGATTTTATTTTCTAATTATTCGAGTTTTGGGGAAGTGGACGGGTGACTTTTATGCGTCGTTGAAAAGCAGCCGGTTTTTAAAATTATCTTGATGGGATAACAAAGCGTGAATCAATCGAATCATCGATTAACTTCGATGATTCGATTGATTCACGGGACGAAGGAGCCACTGCACTATAAACGGCGAGCGCATTGAATGTCGCGTGGCTCGATCGATCTATATGGGATAAGTACATTCGCGTTATTTCAGTTTGAATGTATTTGCATTTTTGATACGAGCGCGTGAAATATTGAGATTCCCGAGGTGATTCGGGATATTTGACTTGAATTAGTGGGAAAGTTGGATGTAATTACGTAAATTTGCTCCGCGTGCCCTCCGTCTTGGGTATATTTACAAATTAAATTTGATAGAAGCCTCAGGAAGTTTGCGTGTTCACTAAAATACGTTCATGTTTGGTGTACAATCGGAAATTCTGATTGGTTTGATGCGTATCTTATTTTCTTTTTGCGGGTAGTGGAAAATCCACTGCTCGCGAATCCGCTTGACTCAGTCGGATTCCCACTACTGGTAGCCAGTATTATGTAAAAACAACGTTTCATTCGTAAAAATGGCAAAACCAATGAATAACAGTAAATATTCACTATTCTGGAGTAATAAAACCTACGGTAAAATTTCATCACTGCCATATTCGTATCCAGGAGAAAAAATGATTGTTTGAAATAGTTAAAAATAACTGAGAGCACCAGAAATACGAAGAATGAAAACAGCGGCACATTGGACCCCAGTCACCGCATATTAAATTTAGAAAGAATTATTTAGAAAGAATTAAGTGCGGGAAATCCTGCGTCGACCTAACCATTGTGATTTTCCGCAGAGCCGGCTTGCGGCCACGAGCCGCAGCAGCAGCTGCAGCAGCGGGCCAGGGACGAGTTGCGCTTGAGCAAGAGCTTCGAGCGGGGCTACCACAGCGGGGCGAGCAGCAACAGCAGCCTTTACGGGGAGCTGCAGGCGCTCAACGGCTCGCCCGGGCCCGCCACCAGGCAGCACTACCGCACCCTACACCCCGGCTCGGCCCTGCCTCGGCTCAACCTGTCCACCACGCCTACGCACCAGAGGCACGAGCCCGAGTACGCCCGCGTCAAGCGCTACAACACCGCGCCCAGAGAGAAGCACAAGGTGACGAGTTGGAAATTGTCTAGAAATTGTCTGTATTGTTCATTGGTGAAAATTGAAGGACTCTCGAATGATGTTCACTATTTTGGAAAGTACATTTTTTCTTCACCGCCAATGGTCAAATTTTACTGGAGAGTCAATCAAAACTACTTAGTCGTATATTTAATAATTCACTTTTGATATAAGAAAAAATACCATTTTCGAGAGTTCTCAATTGAATGTTCGTTGAGTATTCTGACATTTTTATAGAAATATTTCAATGTCTCATTTAGACTGATCAAATTCAAAGTTCTTAACTGAATCCACTGGAAATTAATTTCGTAAGTTCCGTGACCAGAATAACTAGTACTATTAAATTTTAGTATTTTTATTGCCGATAACTAGAAACATTTACTAATTGTGATATCGGTAACTTGATATCATTTTAATAAAAGAATAGACTTGAATTTCTAACATTATAGTAATTTTGAGAATGAAATATAGTGTAACTTAGTGCATTTCTTTTATCTATCCAGTAGAATCGAATTTTCAAACTTTTTTTTTCAAGAATCTATCATAAAACTCTGACTCGTTAATCGGCACAGTGAAAAGTGCAAGAGCTGGAAATTAATTGGTCCTTCTTACGGAAGGGAACGAAGAAAATCTGCTCGAACTTTGCGAGAAACTCATCAAAATTCACATCGAGCGTGAGATTATATTTACTTTGAAAGATTCTCACAGAGAATGACGGAAAGACAGATTAGAAAATGAGGCAGCTGCGTTGAGAAGTCCGAGAGAATCTCAAAGTCAATAGGACAGGGATACATTTGAAATTCTAATCGTCGTAGCTTTAAAGGGACAAAAGTGGCATTTAGACGTTATCGCTTTTGAAAAATCAAATATCCGAATGTTTTCGCAGATGTATTTACGATCAGTACATCATTTCAATGGATAAATGAGTAACTGGGAAGAATGGGATTCGAGAATTAGAGCAGGTCAACAAGAATTGGATGAAACAATTTCTCGAAATAATCATTGATCGAGTACTCGCAGACACGAATATCGGATTGACAAATTGCGGAAACACACGAGGCATCACCGAGAAACCCGATCGTGACGTAATGTGACGACAATATGAAGGCTTACGGTCACAAGCTGCACTCTATACGCCGAGCTGAATTCTCCACGAGATATTTTGATCCACGCGCGCATTACCATATATGAACTTCATTATGCTCCCTCGCGTTGTCTTCCAAACTCCCCTTCAACGTAACTTTGAAAAATCGATATAGGTCGCGGGGGGCGGTTTGCCTTTTCGAAAACTTCGCGGTCGGAAAACTTCCGTTGCACCACGATAACCGTATATAAAACGAAGTAAAAAGATATGGGTTCTCGTTTCGGTTCGCGAAAATCGAATATCATACTTGCGTATATATACGTCGAACGAGTCTCGCTCGTTAAAACACACGCGCCCTAATCGGTCCCCGGTTTTTTCGCGAATGATAATTGACGCGCGTCAATCAACAATCGCGTATCCATTTCGCCCGGCTCTATAACGGGATAATCAATCGGGATGACGGCTGATACGCGAAATTCTCCATTCGAGTGAGCAAAAACACGGAAATAGCGTCGAACCCACAGTCCCAGACCATGTATAATAGCCACGGAGCAAACGACGGCGGGACACGCGAAAAGTGTCCCTAATACAAGGCTCGGCCGCAAAAGAAACAAAAATTACGCCATTGCGGAGGCTGGCGGCGGGTCGCGGCCGAGGCCCAAGGCGGCTCGTACCGGCCCTTGCAAAATTCGCAATAACTTAACGACACAAATTGGGGTTTTGCGCGCAGGTAGCCGCGCCGTGCGTCAGATGGAACATCGCGCCGAGCATGGGCAAGCCTTACAAATGCAAGGAGATAGAGCCGGCCGAAATAGCCGGCCAATGTCTGCACACAATGGAGAAACTTGGTTCCGGTCATATAGGCGAGGTACGTATAATGAAGGCAAACTGTACCACCACTACCAGCCCCCCCGTAACCCCATACAGCCATCCGCGGAACGGAAATTCCGGCGAGACGCGAGTGTGTGCGAGCTCGCGCGTAATGTTTGCCCGCGAGAGAGAGCGAGCAGCCCACCGGCGGCGCACTTGCGGGCAACTTTCGCGCCCCTTTCCCCCTCGATATTAAGCCGAACTTGCCGGGCACGCGCGGCTGTATGAGAGCCTGATCGATTCAATTCGCTATCCTCCCCCCCACTTCTCCGAAATTACTTAACTCACGCGGCGCTCATCGTTTCGAATTATCCGGACGGGTCTGTGTATCTATATGCCCGAGCGTTCCGCCGTTGATCGATGGGATGATACTCCCCGGTGTATAGCATTTCGAGCGGCTATTATTGGCTTTGATTCGGCTCATTAGATCGGACGCGCGAGCGCACAGATTCGCGCCGGCGCTTGTTCGAGTTCGACTGTCAGGTACGCAGTTCCGAAGGCGACCATCCCGTTCGAGAAATAATTCAACGAGTCTCGGAATATACGCTATATGTGGGGTTCATCCTATCAGTGTAGTTTCGAATCCATCTTGCTATGTATAATACCCCACTAACAAGGTCCGTGAAAAGGGTATCTTGTGGCGGGCTTTGAAATTTCGATCCCAATTGAAAAGCTGCGAAATTCGATGCTCCCAATCCGTCAATAACGAGCTGTGTGTTATAAATGATATTTTCAGCTGGACTGTTATTCCGGTGTGATTGTTTTTCATGGAAATCGGAATGAACGGTTTTGAAAAAATACCGATCCATTCAGCTGTACGCGAAAATCAATACCGTTCGGAATTGTAATCGATTTTCTCCAACCGTGCACCCGAAACCCAATGGATTCTAATCAGTTACTTTCTTCAAAGAACAATTAAAAATTAATCAAGTGAAAGATCTCGGCCAAATACCTGGTTGTCGTTCCGAGCAGCTGGCGGAGTTCTTTAAAAGTCGTTGAAATAGCCAACTCAACCATCGATTATGGGCAATTCAAAGTTCCCAGGCTGTTCACGCATTGTTCAGCCGACCGCGGAATCAATAGCTTACATCCGTGCAACTTGGGTAACAATTCCGATCCCTAATACCCCTCGCATCAATCCTCGAACGAGGATGGGCTTAACTTGTAGGAATGTTTTTGCAACCTTGACTTTGCACAGGAATGTTACACAATGGAATACACAATATTCAATTTCGATATAGTTCTGATCATCGCGGCAAAGTAATCTCGGTAATTCCTATTGTTATTATGAACCGAATTAACTTGCGACATTGTCGACTCAAGGTGAATCGAGAGAACGGGACCTCCCCTTAACATCCAACGCAAATGTGTAATGGACGGCATCGAAAATTACATCCGACAAGAGTAAGCTTAGCTCTGACCGGATTTGACACTTGTGCCGACAGGCAATAATCTGCGCGGTGGTGGGCCTGTCGGAGGGCGGCGGGGTGTCGACGGACACGCTGCGGCTGGCGGTGGCGAGGATCCCGTCGGCGGAGTCGCCGGACGAGGAGGAGGCCTCGCGGGAGCTGCGTCTGCTGGCGGGTCTGCACGACGCGAACCTCGCCCGGCTCCTCGGCGTCGCCCACGGCCTCGACGAGCTGCCCCGGCCCTGGACCATCATCGAGTACACTGAGCTCGGCGACCTCGCGCATTACCTCCAGTACAGCGAGCCCCTCGTCGGCAGCCACAGGCCTAGCTGCAGCCTCAACTTCATAAGGTCGCCATCCACCTGCTGCTCGTATTCTCTCCCTATTAATAATATACTATTTTAGTATATTACAATTATTTACCTCCTATTCAGTGGATGGTAATATTTTATGGCATAAAAGTATTTCATGAACTCTACGCAATGCCAGTGGTGTTTTTGACACAACATAATTTTTTATTCGTGGAAAAATGACCGAAAAGATTGTTTGAGAAGAATTTTCAGCCAAAGAGCATTTTTAATACAAGACAAAAATAATAATAATAACTTGTTGGTGGCCACATTACCCGCGTGTTCCTTATTTGTGGATCTCACTTCTCGCCATCCCGGCGATCATAATTTAAAGAGATGCCGCGGCCGGAGGAAACATCGTTAACGTGTCACGTTAAAATCACATTTTGCTTACAGTCAAAACTGCCTGCTTTACATGGGAACACAAATAGCATCAGCTATGCGCTACCTCGAATCTAAGAATCTCGTCCACAAAGATTTGGCGGCAAGGAATTGTCTACTGGGTCGGTGCTACTCCGTCAAAGTCACGGACATTGCGATGTGCAGCGACCTTTATAAGAAAGACTACAGTGACATTGGCGGCAAACGACCTGTGCCCATTAGATGGCTACCGTGGGAAAGCATATTATTGGTGAGAAATCAGTTGTCAGTCTGTTATGATGTATCAAAATATTGGCCGGTAGGCGTCGCTACTGTCAACAAGTGAACCATATATATATATACATATTTGACCCAATCACGAGTTCGTAGGTATGCATGAGTAGACCTAAGGGTATATCGTTATTATCTGATATTTAGTTATTGACAGTGGCGACGCCTACCGACCAATATTTCGATAAATCCGAATTTAGTCGTGTTACTATCGAGACTTTCCATTGAGTATCAAAATGACGATTTTCAAGGGCCATATCTCGATTTTTCAATCGAGTCTATATGTGACTAATTTTATGTGAATGATGGAGATAATCTTCGAAAAATGAAGAATGTTCCAAAGGACCTATAAACATTTCACCGCTTGACACGATTCTCTTCGCTTTACAGGACAGGTACACGTGTTCAAGTTCTGTGTGGTCTTTTGCTGTGACGTTTTGGGAAATAATGAGTTTTGCCAGGGAAAAGCCATTCCAACATTTGACAAATGAACAAGTCATCCAAAACGCAGAGCTCATGTACTACGGAGGCGAACTACAGGTGGGTATCGCTCGCGCATAGATCAGCATATATAATCATCTGCGCGCAGTATTTTCAGTGGTCTTTTGCCGTTTTTGTCCGCAGGTCCTCCTACCAAAGCCAATGATGTGCCCCGAAGACGTATACGACGTCATGTGTTCGTGCTGGAAACGGGACGAGTCGCTTCGACCAACTTTCAAGGAAATATACGCGTTCCTCAAGAGTGTCACGGCAGACTATCGGCCCGGGGCATAATCATACGTATATATAACTGTGATATAGAAGAAAATATGATGACGCGAGGGTCGGCGATCTGACGGACGAGACACTGCAATCCCGATGCTGTGTGTACTCGATAATACGCTGACCAACAGATGGAACTTCGTGCACTGCCTCCGGAACGGACGCTGAAAAACCTCCGAACTCGGTTTGCAACCGTACAATCGTTAAGTTTAGATGAGCGCAGAATATTTTGACGAAACGAACGATGGAATGTAGTATGTTCTTAGCGCCCGAGAGATTGAACTGTGTGGATTTATGATGAACGAATTTGCGATTTGCATTGTTCGTTTAGTTTGTTTCATTGTCGACTGTTGTTTCGCTGACGATAGGTGACAATGGCCCGGTATCTAGAAGAATAATGTATATGTATCCGAAAAAGTGAGAACGGGAAACGACTGAGTGGTGAGAAAAAAATTGATTGTTTTCCGTTTTTTCTCTTTCATCTTTCGTATTACTCATTGTTTTGTAAATTTCGAATGAAGATGTACACAATGAGACAAAAATGGCGTCCCTGAATGCAATTCCAATAATATCTCATTTTCGACTGCTCAAAGTGTCAATGATTGTACAGTATATGCTAATATTGACATGTCACGAGTACTAACATGCTTCTGCTGATACAGGTACTGAAACTTTGTAAATATGAACATACTGCATAGTTAAAAAAAAAAGTGGTTAATGTTTGGACGTCTTTTCTTTTTCAAGATTACCATCCACATTGTTAGAGGAGAAATTTCAAACCAATGAAACAATGGATATATTCTCTATTCTAGTTCGAGAAGATGTGTATTCTGCAGTGAGATCATTAGTACTACTAGGCTTCCTTACTTCTGTACAGCGAAAATATTATATTTTGTACAAATAAGAGGATAATGATTTATTAGAATCTCGTAACGTTTTCGGTTAGCTACAAGAATGATATTTAAATTATTTGAGTACTAGGTATAAGCAATTCATTATGTAAGGTTTTATTCATGTAAATAACAACAAATGTGATTTTTTGTTTGTTATTAAGTCTATCGATTAGAAAACAAATTATCAAAAAGCATGGATCATTTGTATAGTTTCCCAAGCGAATTTTCCGAGATAATTTTCCTATTAGTCGGTGGAATTCAATATAACTCATACTCAGAATTGACGCGGTTTTGCTGGAGATGTAATGAATATCATTCCCTTGATTTTCTGTTTTAAAATGTACTTCGTAACACAATATCAAAATTATGTTCTACAACAATTATTTAGCTTCTGTAAAGGCATAAATAAAGTTTAGATAACGCAACAACAATCAGTCGTTCATTTCATAACTTTCCTGTGAATCAGAATGTAATCCCAGAGTCCACTAGTTTGATGATAATCAAGAGTCTCAGATGGTTCTCACGAATTGAACGCATTCACATTCTTCGATTGGAGTAGTTGAACTTTATGTGAAATAAATGTATTATCAGCTCCAGATTTTTGAATATTAGCGAGTTCAATGACAATAAATTATTACTCTATTCATTTTCAAAATGATCAATCGCTGATCGATGAATTCCCTAAACCTTATGTAGGTTTCAATTAATATTCATGTGTTGATTCTGGATGTGATTTTACATAATTTCAAATAGCTTATTGAATGTAAGAATGTATTTGAAATTTTTCTGAATTTCCATGTTCCGGACACAATATCAGTTTAATAATTCCATACTTCTAAAATTAAGTCTCCGGTGCTCAATATATTTTTAATAAACCTAGACACCAGATATTCGTAGAATTACATATTTAGACTTCTATTGTTCTACTTTCAATCTTGAACTCAGTTATTTTTAATTCACTGCGGAAAAATTGTGTACAACATGTTTTCGACATAGAAACAAGTACATACGTGTGCAAAATTTCAGATGTAAAGCATCTAGAGAAATGGCTAGAAAAAGAGGTCACGACCGTTGAGTCAACTAATTTGTTGAGCCGGAAATATATGATTCCTCATATCGAAAAGTAAAATACGTATATGTTACTAGTTTTTTCAAATGCTCTTTTCACGATCACTCGTAACATAAAATATCGTATCCCACTGGTGCGTTCATTTTCAATCATTTGTGTGAACGTGTAAAACACAGCATTTCCGATAGGAATAGTGGAGAAAAACATGACTTGTTCTGGATATACTAACTATCGCATTTTTTTCTTATACACCAACCTTCAAACGTTAATAATTCCCTTATAGCAGCACTTACAAACAACATACATAGACAACATGCACGTATCTTTTCTTGTTATTTTCAATTTATTGATCAGATTTCCAAAAAAGTTATTTTATAATAAAAAAATCAAATTTTTATTAAAATTTTTTTTAATAAAAAACGTCAATTTTTCAAAATTTTCAAGTCTCGAAAAAAAAATTCACATTAAACGTATCTAAGAGAAGTAATTTTGTTTATTACTATTTTACTCTTAGATTCCACTCTGTAATCAAAAGTTGAACATTTGAAAATCGATGTAATCAACGCATCAGCAAGACCTTGCTAGAAAGGCTTATTAAGAAATGATAACTAATCTCCTCGATGCTTGTCCAAGACTTGAAATGTGTGAAAAAATACGTATGCTAAGACGACACAAGTCTTTCGAAGTTTCAGAGAACTTCCGCAACTGAAAAATGAGAGAATTGCAAAGAAATAAACATTTTCAGAAGGATCAACGGCTTTTCACTCGGGGAAACATATTTCACAAAATCATTTCCTCCTACAACTGTGAACAAATAAAATCATAACAAAGCTTCTTGAGTTTCGTAATAAATCCACGTTTTAATCGCCAATAAAATGTTGCCGGAATAGATTAGTTTTTATTGCTTCACATGTGTACTATGTCAATTGAACTGTATACATATTAGGCCTAGAATACGTCGACAATATACTCGAAACTCCAATAAATATCTATCGAAATTTCCATGAGAACAGAACAAATATGTGTTCGACAATATAGGATGGGTTGAAGGGGGGGGGGGGTAATTACGGAAGTAAATAAGTCAAGGTGCAGCGTTAGATTGAAGGTGCGAGCAACATTATTGTGACAAATTATGAGCTATAGATAAGCCGTTTGGTTGATAATAATGGAACTCGCTCGGCTCGTACCAGCCGGCAGCAAATCGTGCGTTCCTACTCTACCGGCTATTCCTCTCTCTTTCGCGGAGGCGCGACGAGATGACGTCAGCTGTACGCTTTTGCCGTATATAATGTTCGGCCAGCCCAACACTCCAGGGAGTACTCGATCTTCTGCTGCTGTTTCGCGACACCAATAATTGTTACATACTTGCGAGACACAATGAGGGGATTCACTCCACTGCTCGCCCTTGCCCTCGTCGTCTGCTACGCTTCCAGTAAGTAATGTGGCGAGGACTGTTTTTTGATTTTTCGCTGGTTCGGCCCTTCGACGCTGTTTTCGTTTGGGCAACGTCAAGTTTTTATCGTGGCTTCTATGTTATTCCAAAATAAAACTTTTGGATTACTACGATGTTTCGTATATTTATACACAAATTTACGAAACATCGTATGTTTATGTCAGGAAATCGTATTTTACATTAGTAAATTGTAAAATTCGAATGAATTGATTGCTATTGATTATGTGCAAGGATTCGTGGTGTAGAACAATCATAAACTCGTCAAAATATTGGCGTAGTGGGACGATTGATAATGATTCGTGAAAAATTTTTTAAAGTTCTATTGGAATCGTTAAATTGAGAAGATTCCTTCAACCATAGTCCTTGTAAATATAGTTTCATCTATAATATTGGAGAGCTTCGTTAGGTATTATTTTCGTCGTCGTCGTTCGTGGAGAGTGTGTGTAAATGTGATATAATGTTATCATCTTTTCTGGATAATTGAATCAAAAATAAGTGAAGAAAAAACTTTTCCTTTACTGTGTAATCAAGTGATCTCACAATGTCAATTTTGAAATCACTTCGACTAAATCTCAATAATTCTGATAGCAATCTTACCCTTGAAGTATAAAAAATGCGTAACGTATCGACTTTTTTCCCACAAAAATATTAATAACATACAAATGTCCGTTTCTACGGAGGAATTTTCATATGACAAACATAGAGAGCTTGAAAATGAAAAACCTCTTTACTTGTGTTAACCATAAATGCAGTTGACAGATAAGAACAAACGGCTCGCAATGCCAAGTTTTGGATTAAATGAAAAAATAAATAATTATGTATACGGATACATAAGCTGGACAAACAAGAGCGCACGATCAGCGTAGACGTTAATGAATCATCGTGCAATTCACATTACCTCCATTTCTCGTGGAACGAAAAATAAACAAATTTTCTAGAAGCACAATATTGTAATTATCGTGTTTGTTCAAGTTCATCTTTAATCCATGGTCAGTACATTGCACTTGTTAAAATTACAAGAGCAAAGAATAAAATAATCCTGAATTTTTATTCCATGCCACGGAAATATTGAATATGTATGGTTGTATTGATTGATAATCTTAAACTATTGCTCCCAACATGTTTCAAATAAATGTTCGGTCTACTCTGTCACAATATCGAGAAATAACTAATAAATTGTCAATCCAAAACAAAATCTAACTAATTTCCAATAATTACTCTATAAAGATTATCCATCTACTATATACATGTTCTGATATCGATCGATCAACTAATTTTCAAGAAACATGAATCTGAATATTCAATCGTCAAGCTATTTCTAGTCATTATAGCATTTTTACATCGTTGAAATTACCTAAGATTGCAAGGATATTACCATACCTATGTCACAATTATCGTATCCCCTATAAGCCAGTACATCCCGTACTAACGAATTCTGCTTGAATTTTGTCAGCCCGTATGTTCGATAGTGTCTTGGATTCCACATTTGGGAATTTCAAAAAAAAAATCTCTTCTCTATATTCACCCTTGATCCAAAAATAGAACAACAGTACGTTGACGTAACAGTAAATTGCTAAACAGTAATTAGTCTAAACAGATAAACAGCATAATAATAGGAATATGCTGTATTCCTGAAGTGATCAACCAATCAAGTTCAAAGAAATATTAACATGAAACAGTACATTTATTGGCATAATCGCGAATGAAAAGGAATTGATGAGATATATTTTCCATCTGCAGATCTAGCCGAAGCAGAACAATGCCACGCATCATCCTGCATAGAGGAATCGAAATGTTCTGGAGCAAAAGTTTCTATGTCCTGTCCTAAGGCGGGCGACGTGTGCTGTGCCGCAGGTCAGTATTTTCAAGTTAATCCGATAAGCACTAATATTTTGATGCACACCAATGTAAATACTTGATAATTTGTCATATTAAAGTAATATAATTTCGGTATAATGCCGGTATCTCTACTGGCGACCACTTGATCGTTTCTGCAAGGGAAATTGTACCTTTGAATTCTTAAAGAAATTAGTTAATTCAGGAATGTCTGCATACATTGAATTATTTGGGGAAGATGTTGCAATGTATCATTTACCTTCCATTTTCAGTGAGAAACAAAGACAGACACCGATGCGCTCACTTTGGAGGCGAATGTAAGAACACTTGCAACCCAAGGATTCAAGTCAAAACGGCCGACGACTGTAAAAAAGGAAGTGTATGTTGCGTACTCGTTTAACTCTACACATATCCAGTTCCTGAAAAGCTTGTTATATTTTGTTATATTGTTTGAAAATCAGTATTTGCGAGGCAAATTAATGTATTCATGAATAAATGTATCGATTTCCTCAAAGTTTGTTCATTGTAATGTTAACAATCCACGTTATGAGGAATATTGAAGGAGCGTTCCGGAGAAAAGTTGCAAACGTCGGAAGAACTTTGAGAGAACAAGCTCCTTTTGGCGAACCTTCTCACGATGATTCTTTTCTCTCACTATGCGTGGGCTATTTGAACATTGTTTCACGTTTGTGTTACGTTCTTGTAGCAAAACTTACTATGTGAGTTGGGTATAATGATCCTTTTTTGTTATATGGTTGTAATCTCTCACTGAGAATCAGGAAAAAAATTCCACCGGGATCTTGTAGAGCGCATCGAATACTTTGACCCGAAACATTTTTTCTCATTAATTTAGAGGTGGGTAGAAAAAGATACAAAGAGAATTATTGTTATCCTAAAAAACACATCACCTCGTTCTTATTGAACCGAACTTGTTAGCTTTCGCTGAAAGTGTTGAAGTTTCAATGAATGATTTTTTAATCAATCCCGCCGCCAATAAATCACTCGAAACGTGAAAATACAGGTAAAACTAGTGTTTCCATAAAATACAAGTATTTAACGAATTCTGCCAGATCCCCGTAGGATTTTTATACGTTGAAATCACCTCAACAAGTTATATTATTTATGCTGTTAAAACGACTCGTTTGAGGGAAATAGTCTTGAGTAAGAACATCTACCTGCATTGTCTCAGAAACATGCTGATCTAGTTTTGAAGTGTGAAAAACTATGTCAGGCCTAAAACGTCACCGAAATCTTATTGAGCACATCGATTGCTTCGATTTTATCCCTCGAAACATGTTTTCCACCGGCAGAAAGGTGGATACGAATAGACACAAGATTCGCTAAAAAATAGTGAACTGTGCAATGCGCGCGAAATCGCACGCACGTGTCGCATACGACATTTTTCTTTATGAATGACCGCATCATGTGATGAACGAGAGAGGGTTGTTACGTGGCTATAGGTAGTAGCCTTATAAGTTCGATTTATTTATTGGGGATTGATTCGGTATCTCGGCGGCAGCCGTGCGTACCTTTGTTCGGAAAGGGTACGTGAGTTTGAGTGGTCGAATTAAAACAACACAGATTGTTCAGCCGCGAGGTCGCGTACGTGGTGAACTGTCCGTTACGTGGTTGATTTGAGTTAGCTGCCGAGCGCCTCAAGTCGCTTCTATTTATGTTGTCGTGGGGGTGAGTCCGTTCCTGCGGTAGTGGGAGGTATTCATCCCCTAAGGATTCGAGAAGTGGGGACTCGTCCTCGTCGCTCCTCGTGCGTCATTGTCTGCGGCGTTTCCGTTACCGCGAGTATTTTTAGTAATGTGATACTTTTCTGGTTCTGTCCACGTGCATGTCGCGATGCTTCTGACTGCGTCGATTGTCAATGATAATATAATTATTTATGTATGCCACGTGACAGGGTATAAGTATGTGACAGTGGCAAAGTATTAGCTTCTGGAGCAACCGCGATTGTCATGTGATGAACGAAAGAGGTTACGCGTGACAGTGGCAAATGTAGGTTCTGGGGGGGGGGGGGGGGGGATCATCGCGTAGCCTCACCACCTAAAAGAATCCGAGACATGAGATGGAAAAAATTCGTTGTTGTTGTTCACTTGCACGTGTTGTCTGATTGAGATCATACAAGATGAGTGAATTCGAGAAATTATAAATGATGAGAAACCCATACATTAGTAAATTGAAACGACACTGAAAATCTAAAAACTCCATTTCAAAAAGGTAGATCACAAGATGACGATATTAGCATCAACGGTTTCAGAAGTTCGCGATTAGATATCTAGTTCCCGTCGACTCAGCAATTCTCAAATTGCAAGAAGTCTTAGCGTATAACTGAATCTTTCCCACATGGTAAAATCGTTTGTCCGCATACTTTGTTGCACAGCCCGTTTCATGTTAAACACAAGGGACACTGAGAAAAAAATAGTAAACCCTAATCAATTTTTACTATATTAGATGAAAGAAAAATGCTACTATACAAAATTTATGAAATCTTACCAGATTTATATAGTTAATTTTATATGAAAATTTTTGAGAATCTTTTTGAAAAACTAAATTCATCATCAATAAGCTGTGGAAAAACTTCATCGATAGTGTATCCCACATGATTTAGATATTGGTCTCATAGAATATTGCTAAAGCTATCAAGATAGTGGAATTATGATGCCGGTAACTAAACATATATATGGTTGTTTTCTATATATTAGTAAAATATACTGTATACTAGTGAAATCTTAGGAAAATACAGTAACAAGCACTATACTTTGTATAATGATATCTTTCACTGAGTTTTAATATAGATGGATAGTGAAATTCCCTATAGTTCAGTGAATTTCAGATATAAATATAAAACGATTGACTATATTTTTTTCCCGTACGGTATAGTAGGACTCCCGTACCAAATTTCTCTCATTACAGGGTAGCGACACCGGATTCATACAAATGTAAGTATGTGGAATCTCCATCCCCGATTCGCTCAATGGCGACGACTTAGCTGAATGTAGTCCGGGAAGTAACATACCCCGGAGTATATACTTCTTGTGCTCAATGATTCACGAGGCAATAACTCTGTCTCGTACTTCGTTGGCAACTCGAGTTTGAATCATCTTCCATTCAAAATGAATCAAAGCAGCACATCAGGAGATTTACATTTTTTTCTGATAAACTCTCAATATTGTATTTATGAATAATTGGAAATTCTCGGTTATAGCTGCGGATAGGGATAGGAAAAGTTTTTACTCAGAGTACATACATACGTCATTGTTTTTTATTCCAGTGTCGAAGAAATGTGACGCAGTGCATGAAAAATAATTTAGAATTTAAGTGTCTTCATGGATAATGGATGGATATATTATATGAATAAAAAATGAAGCATTCCATTAATTTCCTCGCGCAAGTTTTAATTTGTGTAAAGTCTCGGAGACTTGGTAATGTCCGATGAACAGGATAAAAATTTAATGTGAAGTTAATGAATCTGGCAGAAATAGATAAATATTATATAATCCACGTGAAATGTGAATTTCAGAAGTCAATCACGTATTTCAGCAGTACTATGTGTGAAACTTACGTAACATTTTCGTAGAACTTACTCATTTTGTACTACAACAAAATTGTGTTTGAATCGCGCTATTAAAAAACAGGATACTATTTTGGTACCTGATTGACTGAATAGTACCAGACTAAATAATTTTCAGACAAACAATATGATCTCATAGGATCATGTTATTTGATTTTCTAAAATACGACCTTCAGTGACTTTCTTTAATAGGACCGACCCCGTGGATATGGACTGAATGGTTGGAGATCATAAATACATAGAAGTCATCGAGAGCACTCATTTTGTGGTGTTTTGTTAAATTTCATTACTGCTATAAGAACGGAAATATTTTTTAACCATCAGTGGACAAAAATGTTGCAGTTTAAGATTATAGTTTTTGTTTCTCTTAAAAAAGTCGTTTTCATTTTCAAATCCACGAGTTTTTACGTGGAATTTTAAATAAATACAGGGCGGACGCATCCCTCGGATTTCGATAAAATATGATGAATAATGGAATGACCTCTTTAATACAAACCATAAATATTCTCTTAAACTTTCACATAAAAGCCACTATATACTCTTTTATGTTCCATCAGTGTCGAGTTATCTGAATGCACCAATAATCGAGCATATTCGATCAAGATAAGGTTTACATCGAGAGAATAAAAAGACAGAATATCGTCTACGGTAATTTTCTGTGAAAATGGAATTAGTGGAGACAGTTTACAGCAATGAATATTTCTGGATTAATAAAACAGCATTAGAAATGGCAAGTCTATGGCCATATCAGACCTACTCAAAAAAAATTGTTCGACGGACTCTAATACTCGCAGTTTTGTTTGCTGCAATAATTCCACACGTGAGATGATATTAATCAATCCATAATTATTTTGCATGGCTCAGAATACCAATAATCATGAGTGAGATAGATATAAATGGAAAAATCATTCTACGATGGAGAGAATGATAATTAATATGACATGTTGAGTGAAAAAATATTATTTTTCCAACAGATGAATGGGATGATGAAATGGTGTGGAAAAGATTTAGTAATATGCTGTGAAAATATAGGAACATTATGTTATATCTTCATACTCACCTTACAATTCATAGTAATGTTCGTTCTCGAGAATAAAGTACAAAATTGGATTTATATGAGAAGATTTATTGGATTTATATTACAAGAAATGCATTCAGATATATACTAAGAAATATTTTCAGATGCGTCAACTACATGAGAAATTAGCAGAAACATGGTTTTCTATCAAAGATTTTAATGAGAAAAATATCCTTCTAAGCTCTGCAAATTCGGGAAGAATAAAAACACTAATATTCTCAGGTAATAATTTATTTTCATCTATTATTAATACATAGAATGAATGCAGACGATAGGACACTGAAGACAAATTGTCTGCACTCCTCTAATATTCCGTCTTTCCGGTCACCAGTGGCGCTCGTCTTATGTTGGTAGATTAAGAGAAAACGTTTGGTCGCTCCCTCGCTCATTTAGCCCTTAAAACCACTTTTTCGCAACTATTTCAAGTTTTACTCCCTGATTTCTTCCTCCTTCTCTTGATTCACTCTGACAAGTAAATTGCAATAACACTTCAACCGTAAACGTTTTTTTGGCACCTCTGATGATTACATTTCAAATACTCAATTTTATGTACCAATTGCGATATGATGTTATATATATATGAGGCTTTGAATCTCGGGCGACGCTTCCCCCTGCTGCATCAATTTTTCTATGTACAGATACTAGCACCCTCCATGTTTGTAATTCTTCTCTTACAGAACTACAAACTAAAATAATTTTGGCCTGCCAATGAGATGAGCACGTTTACGCCGAGGGGCTATTCAATCCGAAATCACTGTTGATTTCCATTGATTTTTTGTGATTTGCTTGAATTTTTTTGTCGAATTCTAGACTAAATAGCCCTTGTTTTCAATCAAGCAAGTGAAGCTGAAAGTTTTGTCCGTAGCCAAACATCCCAAGGGGCTATTTGCTCCAAAATAATACAAAAAATCACAAAAAATCACCAGAGATTTCGAAGTAAATAACCCCTCATCTTACGCCTTACGGTTGAAGTGATGAATACGTATAATGCTCTGATTTCTTCACACGATTTCTTCACATGTGACTACTCTATCTTACGTAAAAATACCGCATCTTCCGATTGGTCACGTCAGTTGTCCTCAAATTATCTTACGCAAATAGTTGGTTTTGTATCACGGGCGTGAAGTGCAACTTCACGCCTGCGGATGATCGTATGGGGCCGATAGATGCTCACACGATACCTCGTGGGACTAAGTTGCACACTACGCCCGTAGTAAACTAACTTTATGACTCCTAGAGCTTGTTCCAGTTTCGTGGTTTCAAAAAGAATAGTGACTATATAAATGATCATCATTAAAAACATCTGACACTTATGATTGCGAGACAATTTATTATCTTTTTTAAATTATTTAATTTCTTAGGTGGATATATATTGGCTGCATGTGGATTTTGTCTATCATCATTGATTCCTTCAGTCTTAGATATTATTATACCTCTCAACCAGAGTCGGACAAAAACTTTTCCAATAAGAAGTGAACCCTTTGTTGATCCCGAAGAATATTTCTTCGAGATTTACGTATTTTACTTCATTATTACGTTGGTATCTGGCTTAACAGGTGTACCGATTTGTACAACGTATATAGTTACAGTAGAGCAGACTCTTGGAGTTCTCAGCATTGTTCAGTGAGCTTATATTCAATTTCTCTGTAAAGATTCGTTTATTAGCTCAAGAACGATACTTTTGTGTATAGATTATATATGAGTTTCTCGTGAAATTATAACACATATATATGAATTGTATTGTCATTTTTTCTAGACAACGATTGAAAAATGCGACGAAAGATGCACTGAATAAAAATTATCATTCTTATGGAGTCATACGTTCTGCGATTATACTGCATATAAAATGTTTGGAGCTGAGTATCATTTTTTTATTACATTGACTAACACAGGGTATTTAATTTATTCACATCCCTTACTGACAGCCTTATAGACTACGATAAAAATTTTTGTTCTTTTTGAAAAGATTTCTTTGCCAGAAAGTAGTCACCGAGACGAGTAGTATGAAAATCTCCTGCCAATTGATTGATTTTTCTCTCTCAGTGATAAAGCCTTGTGACAAAGTGGAAATCGGACTTTCAATTCCGACCCGCAGAACTTCATGATCGTAATTAACGAGTCACAAAATGTCGAATTCTCGAGATGTTTGTAAAATCGCACGCAAGTACACAGTAAAAACGCTTACTTAAAAGTGATGCAGTGCTGAAAATCTATTTTACTTAAAACGAATTTTACATAATACGGATCTTGATTGAAGTACTTTTTTATACTGACATTCATTCCATCCCATTTTAAGAAAGATTTTTTACTCAAATAAAGGAATCGTTTTTGCTGTGTACGTATGTGGCGCTATTTGGGTCCCGCCCGGTCCGGTCCCTGAAAATACATGGTCCGATCTTACAAACAAGTCAGTATTGGCAAGATGTAAGCCGAGTACTACAAATAAATCGTCGCCTCAGTAATAAAAAGTACTATATCCCGAGAGCCGGTTGATAAAGGTACCTCCTCGGAAGCTAATTCGAAAAGGTACCATCTCGAAAGGCATTTCATTTTTTAAATTCAAATTCGTAATTCTGACAGTCTGATAGTGGATAAATGGGTAAACAAATCTTTTATTCAGGTTTGAAAACATGGTAATGAATAGAAGCTTGTTACCTAATCATTATCATGTTCTAGTCTGTTCCGTAAATTGATCTCAACAATCAATTTAACGACTCTGGTTTTGGATTTTGTTATAATATATTAATAAGATTATAATAGTAAAGTAACTGTACCCAATGTGCCACTCGGTGGGTTTTTCGCTAATCATACTATAGTAAAACTATAATTTAAACATTCTGCGAACGGCATCTTAAAAGCTAGCTCAATATCGACTATTTTAACCCATCCGAAATTTCTTAAACTAGAGTAAATCAAAAGGGCCACATTACCAATGCCACAATTCAGACTCATTTTGAACGATTTTATTAAATCTAATCAATAAATTTCTTAATCAGCGCATTCTCTAGCAGCATTCAACATACTTTCAGCTTGCCAACTTAAATTTTAGAAAAATATAATGACTTCCTAGATAGTACCTTTTCGAACTAACTTTCGAGATGGTGCCTCTTTTGACAGACTTTTGAGGTGGTACCTTTCTTTACGGCGGTAACGGAAAATCCAGGGAATATCCATTTCATAGTCATTTCCATAAAAGTGTATTTTCGAAAAATGATTTTTTTCCATCGTATCTGCCTTGATGAATGCTTTCGATAACTAGAATAGTTGCTATGTAGGTCTGCAAAATCATTCCAATATGAGTAAAATAAATTATACCTTTCGCTGAAAATTATATTTTATTTTAACTTGTCTTACAGATTCATCGAGTCCATTGATTTAACCTACAGATATTTGTTTCTGGTTTTAATAGGTCCCTGTGTACTAATACTCGGAATTCTCGCCTTATTGGTAAGAAGTTACATCAAGCTGTTGGAAATTATCCTCATCTTGAGCCTTTGTGAAAGCGTCAATCATACGAGTTTTCATTCCCGTTATTTATCTTTCCTGTACGATGAATACCAACATTCCGGGAAATTAAAAATGCGTTTTTGTTGAATATTTCCGTAACTTTGTGCGAACGTCGCCCAGGTATGGAAAACAAACGAAAATTCAAACCGCGGAAAACGTTTTCCATGACCATTATGCAAGACATGAAAAAAAAAACCGCTGCCAAGTGCCTTAGCAGTATGCTTTCTCAAAGAGGCTTCAACATCACCCACAAACGCGTCCCATACCTGTTTTCACCTCAATTTTTACCTTTCCACTAGCGTAGATACTATCATTTATTTTTCAAAAATTACAAAAAAAATTATTTAATCAGTTCAATTCGTATCTTTGTGACTGTGTAAAGTGTCGTTCTTTGTCAATTGATCAAACTTTGTCGCGAGTGTTGATGTCTGCCCGGGCTCTCTTATTATTTGATCAAATGCAACAATGCAAACGGTTCTAGGTTCTACACGATGCGAGACATTTGGATCTGCATAATTTTTCGATCAATTGATCTTGTGACTGTCATACGGTTTAATGGTGGTCTAAATCGATCCACACTGCTCGTTCTTAGCACACTTGAAGACTCATTCTGATCGTTTTCGACGGCTGAGGTTGGAAATGATCAATTCAAAATCTATATTGATCATTCTCGACGGCAAAAGATACTAAATTTTCCCAATTTTCTTTATAGCACGTTGAAAATACTGGAAACGAAACTTACATAAATTTTTGCTTTCTCAAAGAGAAAGCTTTGTAATGGAGCAAAAATCGACCCACCGAATCGGACCTCAGGACCTCGATTTTCGTAATCTACGGGTCGAAAAACATGGAAATCCAAAAGTGTCTGTATGTATGTGTGTGTATGTATGTATGTATGTATGTATGTATGTATGTGTGTAACGTTTTTTTCGTCCACGATAACTCTCGAAGAAATGGTCCGATCTTCTTGAAATTTTGCACACCGGTTAGTTGTGGCAAGATCTATCACGAGTTCAATTTTCAGCAAAATCCGTTGGTTATTTCCTTAGCAACCGTTTCTAACGTGTTTTCTCACAAATCTTCATGAGTGCTCATTGGAGCAAGCCG
>CM037084.1:64727088-64737734 GCA_020882725.1 Aphelinus certus | reverse complement strand
TGTATAATCGCAGAGCTGCTGCCCCGATGAGTTACGACTACGGCGAATCTGGTGCTAGATCTGTATCGGCGCTCAATTCGTCGTGCTTTTGTGCTGGCGCTCAAGTTTTCATCTGCTCGTTGAGTAGAATTCGTTTTTACTTCACTTCGGGTGGATTTCAAAAAAGATATAACGCGGCGTCGGTCCGAAAAATCAACTCGCAGCTCGGCAAGGGAAAAATTGCAAAGGAAAAATAGACTACGATGCAGTCTATCGACTATCCGTTTGCATTCTGGCAAGCACCGCGAGTTCGCAAGAACCTCCAGAGAACTTTCGATTCTTATGGAAACATTTTTTCATACAAACAACGCATATCTAGATACGAAATAGACAATTCGTTTATGTGTGTTCTAGTTTTGGTTACAAAAAACTTCCTCCAAGTGAGTTGATGGAATAGGGAAGAATACGCTATTTTTTTTATCGTAGAAATCGAAAGAACGTGCAAAATTAATTAGGTCGTATTTTTTTGTTTTTCGATCAAATCAAAATTCGAGCTAATGTGAGGAGATGAAATTCGTGTCGTTAGTAACGATATGACGTCATTTGCATTTGAAGTATATCTATATCTACCGAAAACGCCGAATCTTTCAGCGGTCATATCTTTTAGAAAAATAACATTAAACAAAAATAAAAAAATACGACCTAATTATTTTTCGATTCTTTATGCATTTTACATGAAAAAACTAGGTGTTGTGAAAAATTCGTCAACCCTATTGAAGACCCAAATTTGAGGTCTGAGCTGGTCTTCAGGTTGAAAATACTTTCTCTCGAGTGCGTTGTTCTTACTCTCATTGTCAGCTACAAATCACTCCACAGTCAAATTATTCCCACTTCTTCCAACCTCCAATTACTTCGTGTTCCAACGTTTCTTTGACAAAGGCACAAAAAATGTGAATGAATTCAAAAGCATTTGATGAATTTGTTACAATGTAAATGTGTTTGCTCGTGAACTAATTTTCCTTCATAATGGCGGGATAATGAATGTAATGTGTACCCTTCCGAACAACTCATTTACATCCCGTTATCTCAGTCAAAAAATTCTGTGACAATAGCTTTTAATCTTACTTTTTTTCGTTGGAAATGAGGATCGCCTTGAGAGATTTGTCGAACGAGAACGAACGAAAATCCATTCGATCACGTCGAAAATAGTACTCTTAAGATCTGAAAAATATCCCGACTCGATTAGACAATTTTCAAATTTCGAGACATTTTTTGGAAAAATCGAGACCCGATTGAAGCAGCGCATGATCGAAAAATTAATGTACGGCCATTATCAATCCCCAAGGGCTGCGTGACTTTTTCGCGTGACTAGACACCTTACTAAGGTCGAACCATCATCATCGTCCACACGACGCTTCAGTTGAATCGATATAGGCTTCGCCACGACGCGCTAGACTCACACAGGCATACACATGGTGGAATAGTTTTATTGTAGACTCGCATAGTCAGAGAACTAATGGACTAACGGGTTGCCCGGGGCTGCTGATTTTTTGCCGAGCTCACTTGCACACAAGGCAAATGGGCTGATTCGGGAGGGGGGGGGGGGGTGCGCCGATGTTACTGCATTCGCAGCACGACCGAAAACTGAACCGCAAGCCATCAGGGGGTGAGACGGTGCGTTGCCCAAGTGACCTACTTCCTCGTACTATCGCTAAACTGCAGAGTAGTATATATATTACCTACGCTATTGTAACTGATGATATGAAAATGTAAGTAGGTTCCAATTCTCCCACCAATTCCCCCAGCTGATGTCTCAATTGACTCAAAACACGTTAAATCGCCAATGCGTCGAAAGTTAATTAGATTGGTGACGAGATGGAATAAATCCGCAAATGCTTTTCTGTTTGCAGATCGAATCGATTAAAGACATTGTTTGGACAATATCATTCATTTTTGCTTTCTCAAAGAGAAAGCTTTGTAATGGGGCAAAAATCGATCTCGGGACCTCGATTTTCGTAATTTACGGGTCGAAAAACAAGAAGAAATCCAAAAATGTCTGTATGTATGTATGTATGTATATATGTAAGTATGAGTGTGCGTCCCGTTTTTTTTCGTCCACGATAACTCTCGAAGGGATGGTCCGATCTTCTTGAAATTTTGCACACAGGTTAGTCGATGCAAAATCTCGGCCGAGTTCAATTTTCAGCAAAAATTGTTTCTTTCCTTACCAACCGTAGCTGAGGTGTGTACTTTTCGTTTCTTTTGTATACGATAACTTTCGAAGGAATGGTCCGATAATGCTGACATTTTGCACGACGATTGATTATGGCAAGATCTAGCCAGAGTTAAATTTTCAGCGAAATTCGGTGGTTATTTCCCTAGCAACCGTTGTTCGCCTCCTTAGCAACCACCACGAAGGGTAAGAATGATTTATTTATGACCTATTTTCATCATTTTCAACGGCAAAGGACACAAAAACATCCCAATTGGATCCTTAACAACCGTTACTAAGGGGAAGATAAATTCATGTAAGTTTCGTTCCCAGTATTTTTGAAGTGCTATAGAGAAAACTGAGAAAATTTGGTTATTTTAGGCCAGTATTCAGTGTGTCCCTTGGAACTCGGGAATTTGTCATTCGGTCAGCAGTCGACAACGAGACACGGCTTGTCGATGAAGTAGTTCCATCGCGAATAGGATCAATTGATCCTACCTTCCTCGGAGAGGGCGCGGACCCAACCACATTAAGGAAATTCGTGAGCTGTTCCAGTCGGCCCCAGACCCCCGCCGGGTCATGACCATCGGGGCAGTGGATCAAATTTTGCCCGCAATTCCTAAAACAAAGATAAGTCTGAAATTGTTCAATCTTCTCCGATCCCCGATTGCCTTTTCCTCGAATCGGACTAACAATGAATGAGGACGCGATTGTGGGTGATGTTGAAGCCTCTTTGAGAAAGCATACTGCTAAGGCAGCGGTTTTTATAACTTATGTTACACTTTTGGTGTGACCCCCCCCCCCCCCCGGGGCGTACCTTTATTTTACCTATTCTCTAAAAGAATTTAGAGTTGGAAAGGATGATCTTTCCCCTAAACCTCTTCGATAATTCGAATGTTTTGAGTGGCAAAGAAAGATCAAGATCTTGAATGTTGATACGAGTCAATTAAATCAAAAGTAGATACACGCACTCTTCATGGAAGGTATTTCAATTCAAGATATTCATTTATTGCCAATTGACAAATCAAATAGAAATTTCGTCAGACAAATTCATCATATTGTTTAACTTTCTCCTGGATCGATATAGATATTGATAGAATGTTGTTTAGTAACAGTCAATATTGAATTTATGATGAAATAATACTATATTTAAAGAAGTGCAGAATCACGTGAAATTACAAAGAATATTTGAATAAATACTTTTCCCAGAAAACAATTGTTATATTTAATTATATGAAAACTTCTAATATGTTTTATCTCCCGTATGACCTACTCAATTATTTTGGTTTTTGATTTCGTTCTTTACCGACGCTTTACTATTGGTACTACTACTTAGTAATTATCTGTGCAATGGTTTGCATCGATTGTATAGTTTCTTTCTGAAAGTTATCTGAAAAATATTAGTATTTAATTAAATATAAATTTAAAATGGAAAACTTATTCAACAGAATCTTAAAATGATCTTTTTTCGCAAAATATTGAGTCAAATTAGAACAAATGTAATTTGTGTTTTATTTTTGGAAGAGCTGTGACAAATCTATTTTTTTGGTTGATTGATTAAATCTTTGCTGCGTAGATCGCAAGTTCTAATCTAGGTTCAATGCCGCACTAACATACATATTTGATTTTGTAGATTCATTATCTGATCAACGCAGGGTAATTCATTCAAAAGTATAGGACTACCGGGGTGTTCAGTATCCAATGTTTTTTTCGCGACTTTGAAGAGTTATATGAAGTTGTAATAATGAACTTTGTAATATGTATTTTCTCGCTCTTAATTATGCACTCGGCATCTATATCTAAATTGGAAACTGCATTCGAATGGAAGAAAATTAATTTCACACTTCACTCGTTGAAATATTTCAACGAATTGGATCTATTGAAAGCCGTACCTTTTGACTTTGAAAGAACTAAAGGTATGAGTGGGTGTATTTAATTCTTATCTCTCATTTATTATCATTTTGGATTTAGTATTTTATAAATTTCAATTATAAGATTATAAGATTCAACCTTAACATATAATGTGATTCAGTCTATCGGTACTAAATTGGGCACTGTCTAAATTTACAACCAGCTTTTCTTTTACAGATAATCGTACTTTCGTCACCCTCGTAGCGAAGAAAAAATTGCCCATCAGCTTGACTACGATAAGCGAAAAGTACGAGAATTATGGACCTTTATTGATCCCGTATCCAGATTCAACTTGGTTTTTGAATCCTCGTAATTGCAACAATATTACAGCTGCTTGGAGCATAAAGGTTAGTTGTCATTTACCAACAAATACATTGATCCATTTCGGTTTTCTCGTTACCTTACTCGGGTCCAAGCTAATTAATGATGCATGAAGTTAATCATTGTTACCTAATTAAACTTGTAAAGAGATCGACATTAAATATCAACATAACATGAATGAACTAATTCAAATCCCTGTTGGCATTAATTATAATCACAATAACTATACAAACTATACAAAACTGTATCACATGCATTTTTTGAGGAAGCTAAAAAATACGGGTACGTCATCGCAGGAATAATATTTTTTACAATAGACGTGATATGAAATTTGGGATATATTCCACTACATGACAGCATCCATTATATTTATATTATAATCGCAGATCGATAAGTGCAATCAGTTATGGGTTCTAGACACTGGTAGAATTGAAAAAATACAAGTATGTAATCCCAAACTATTGGTTTTTAATTTGAAAAACGATAAGCTTTTGAATAAATATGAAATACCACGAGAAATGTTTTCGAAAACTTTAAACAGAAGTGTTTTGGTCAATCCAATTATTGAGACTGAAGGTTCGTCATGCAATGTAAAAAAAGTACGTATCTATTTTTTGTCATGCGTTTAGTTATCTATCACTCTTGATTTTCCAGTGAAGAGAAATCTTTTTTTCATGTTAAGGTATACTTGGCCGACTCAGAAGGCTATGCTATGGTCACATGGGATGGGAAAAAATTCTCACGAATTGAAGGACCACAATTCGAAGCCGTAAACATTTCAACACATTTCAACATTTCGGGCACAACATTTATATTTGCAGGTGGTATAGTCCCAATGGACTCGAACCCAACTAGCGAGACTCTATTCTTTGCACCTCTGGCCTCTCACAACTTATTAACTTTCAATAAGACTGAATTGAAAAGAATGTCCGATGCAGGTCTCAAACAAAGTTTCCATGGCAAGGAAAGAATACTCGAGGCTCAGCCGTCATCTTTCCGTTTGTCGAGTGATGGACAAATACTGTTTATGGGGCTAGTTGATAATTCCATACGATGCTGGCGAATTAATAAGGATCTCACTGCTCGAAACATTGTGAGTTAAACTTTTAAATCCGTTTGAATTTTCACTTGTATACCACAGACAAAAAATTTCACGTGTACTAATACAAATATATTTAGCACACAGCAATTGTTGACAATGAAAAGCTACAGTTTATCAGTAGTATCAAGATATATCCGAAATTCTGGAGGAACAATCAGATGAGCGAAGAAGTATGGGTTCTCACGAATAGCCTACAGAAGTCGATTAGAATGATTCGTAAATTTGATGAAATAAATTATAGAATTCTCAAAATCACGATAGATAATCTCATTAACGGTACTCAATGTAAATAACTCGAAGTCATTTGTAATATAACGATATTAAACGAAATATAAATTGAATTATTTTAATATTTCGGAAACATTATCGTCATACTATATGTGAAATCTAAATTAAATTATTGTATTATCAAGATTATGTTAGTTCTGTTTACACCCCATCTTGTGATACACTGGGTCTGTTGCAAAATACTTAGATTTTATTATAGGTGATAAAACAGATAGAGTATGATAATACTTTAATTATTTGTTGATATCCAGAGTACAATTTATTGATACACGTGTATATAATACTTAAAATACTGAGAATAATTTTTATATAGATTATGTAGATTGATCTTGAAAAATATTATGTATATTCCTATGCATGATAAGCAGATTAGGTTCTTGATATTTTCTTTAAAATGAATGAAATTTGTCAAAATTTTTTTGCTCCATGTCAAATTCATTTTGTAATTAGTCTCGTCAGCGAAATTATACAATTTCACAGATCACTGTAGTGACGCCACATACCCGATTTCCATTTTAAAAACTCGATCAATATTTGTACTACCCAATTTACACGTGTGCAGTACTAAAAGGTCGACTCGTATTGTCGACAAATTAAAACTCTCGTTCGTTGAATATTCGTTTGGGATGTGTTTTAAAACGCGTGCAACTCTGAATTTTGAATTTCAAAAAGCACAATTCAAAAAACAATGAATAATACATTTTTAATCTTCAATGGGTCAAAAGAAGTTTCCCCTGTTCCATTCTGTACAATAATCAACTAAGAGTTATGCCGTCGCAGAAATATAGCAAAACATTTCATACGTAAGTAAATACAAGCTTCGAAGCGCATCAAACTTGCGCCGATCCGGGAAAATGCCGCAAATACAATATTGTCTTAAAAAATGTGGGGCATAAACGCGGAAACCCATAAAAGACAATAATAAGCAGCTTGCCGTCCAATGGTAAAAATGACACGTCATAAAATAACAAACGTCGACACTTGTCATTACAAGGTAGAAACCGAAAGGCGTGTGAAGAGGACGGCAAAGAAACTCGCCGCTGCAAGGGAAGAATAATTACGAAAGCCTCCTTTCTTTCGCGCTTGTAAACACAATCGAGTGGTGTGGGAAAAAAGAAAAGACGGAACTTGGTTCGCAGTCCTTACACTTCTGACGTACCGTGAGCGATATACCCCGTCATCGGCCCACGCAAAAAGGTCGGCTCTGAAACTCGCGCAAAGCTGTAAGCTGCGAGCCTCTTCCAACGCGAGCTGCAACGGTTTGTTCTTTGCTCCCTGCAAAAAGAGACACTTCTTATCAGGCTAGTTTGTCCCCTTGAAATAACACCGCATTCAAACGTCCCTGAGCGCTGTGTGATCGACACTGAATATCCTTCCGAAAACTTGATGAATTCACCAGAATTTTGTTGTTTATGATGGGTCTGCAGAGAATACCTCGTTGGATCGGGACCCACGACTGTGCATTCTACTTATTCCACTACCGACAGACAGACAGATAGAAAAACACGGAAGCAACTTGAATAAAAAGCTTATAGAAAGATCGTTGCGTAGGATCCAACTTACCTACCAAATCACTGAGCATACAACAATGAAATTGACTTCAACCTTCCCCTCATAGCCCAAACATGATTCTCGCCCAGAGAGCGTGAATATTTTACCTCTATAGATTATCTAGGTACACGTCACAATTTAATCGATAATAGAAATCGTTACTGCACAGAAACAATGAAATTGTAACGTTCATATGAAAATATGAACCTTTATTTCAAATACAGTGCGTACAAAAGAGCAGAACAGTTCAGCTCGAAGGCTGAGTGAAAACTAGAGAACAGCTCAGCTCACAGGCTAGGTATTAAGTGAGTTTTTTCGCCCAAGCTTTTCCATCAGCATACTTTGGCATTGTTTTTCTCTTCCATCGTCTTAGGCGGGAAACCTATAGGTGCGTTTGCTACAGATATCCGCTTGCGATTGGTTAATAGACGCTTAAACGTAGGCGTGCCTGTTTAGTTTGGTTGTTGCTGATTTTTGGGGCCACAGGCACTGCAAGTGCGCGCAAGAGGCAATACTTCAGCCATGATTGCACCTCGGGTTAATAATCAGGATGTCTCAAATTGAGAGGTCTGCGCCCAAGCAGCATGTGACTCCATAAAGAACGAGTATTACCAATATCCGCGCTTCTCTGCGTACATTGCTGTTGATACTATATCTAAGTATATTGCAAGAATAATATGTAAGATTTAACAGTGTGGAAACAGAAAGAACTCACAGACAAGAGAAGACACTGTTGGAGTACATTACATAAGCAATTCCAATTTATAATAATCTATTATAATAATCTTTTATTATAATCAATATAGTCAAATTATAATTCATTAAATAATATTTTATTATAATAATCTATAGAACACTTATGGAAGAAGCATGCTCAACGGATTATCTTCATCGTAATTTATATCATTTATAATAAAGCGTCTATAATAAAGTCATGTATAATAAAGTGTATATATATACTATCCATCACTCATCTATTACTTACATACTAACGAAATGGTCCGTACTTTCATCAATATTCAACTCTAAGCAGTCATAGGCCAGAACATAGGAGCTATGTACACATCCCAAATATTGAAGATGTTACTTATTGTTTGCATTTCTTTCATATTTTTCTCGATCCACCCCAAGTAAGAAGCCACATTAACGTAGATTTTAGGGTCATTAGTACTCTTGCAACCCGAAGTCCAGGGGACTATCCCAAGGACAACACCATTTGAAACAAGTGGACCACCAGAATCTTTTTGACAAACCTTTCCACGTTTCAAAACGGCGCAAAGTTGTCCGTAAGCATTTGAGCCACCATAGCCTTGGTTCAGCGAGCACTTGACACTATTGGCGATGCGCAACGTGGTTATATCTACGTGATCCTTATGGCGACCATTTCCACCTTCAGTTGTCATCACCCAACTAGGGAGGCCTACAAATGTATTCTCGTCGACAGCACTTCCATTGACCGGTAGAAGGATTTCCCTCACGTTATTGTTCAACTTGAAAGATGGCGATACTCTTATCAAAGCTATATCATCATTGACGAAACGATCGAACTTTTGGTCATTTTTGAGGATGGCCCTTAACTCAACGATTTTGTGCGATGAGCCTCCTGGTTGGGTCCTAGAATTGCCAACTGATACATGGAACGAGTCTGCGCTTATCTGGAATCCGCAGCTGGCTGAAGTCAGAATTATATTGTGGGATAATATGCTACCAGAACATATGCGAGAGTCTACATTTAATAGAGTAGCGAGCCATGGGTGCGTTTGAGTATTGTTTAAATCGCCGATGTGACTGGGCTCTACGAGGGAACTTAGCTTCACTGCCACTAAGCTCTCAACCAGGATCAAACTACCTGAAATAATGTTATCAAACTATTCAAACAGCCATTGGATCTTATAAAAAAAAATGGGTTTGAAACCTGTTTAAAGATGATGAATATCCATAAAAAGTGAAAAATTACCTAAAACTTGAACCAAAAAATGCAAAGGAATAGCGGGCGGTGACATGTTTGATGAGCTGGGCTACTAACCCAAAGTATTATCCACATTGAATTTATAGCTGAAATTTATCAGAAGCAATCATGAATAAATAAGTTCTTCAAATGAGAAAATTGGCATTTTTTCCTTTTTTAGAAACTTATTAAAATAATTAGAATGTCAAACAGACTTAACAAAAATTATTATCAAAATGTTAAAGGGTTTAACCCAGATTCACTTCGGAATACCGTCTGTAAAGAAGAACAATCCTCTTTCCAATAATTAAGTAATTAATTAATTAAATGTTGGTGAAGAAATATTTCTCCCCAGGCAACCAACGGTGATCACAGACTATACATGGCGGTTTCAAATGTCTGCACTGTACTTCGCCACGGTGAGTACCGCAATTCCTAAACAATAATAAGCATCGAACAAGAAAGTATAACAATTTTTATAAGTTTGATCCTAATAATTAAATAATTCGATTAAGTATTCTATTTGTATATTAGAAGTTATACCACCACTGCCGCCGCTGTCGTTATTTTATTCCCAATTTCACTAACCCTTCATATCATCTTTTGCCACTTCCTCTTGAATACTCTTCTTCATTTCCCTCTTTTATCACTCTCCTCCCCCCCCCTTGTTATTTCTTTCTTCCGTCTTATTTCTTCATCCTCTTTCTTCATACCCTTTCCCATCTTCCTTTCCATCTTCCTCAACCCCATCCAGATTTCTCTAGATAGTTTCATGTCCATTACGGAGAAACATTGCTTCAAAATAGATGTCTTTTTGCTTTCTCAAAGAGAAAGCTTTGTAACGGGGTAAAAATCGACCCACCGAATCGGACTTCGGGACCTCGATTTTCGTAATCTACGGGTCGAAAAACATGGAAATCCGAAAATGTCTGTATGTATGTACGTACGTACGTACGTACGTACGTACGTATGTACGTACGTACGTGCACTGTTTTTTGTCGTACGATAACTCTCGAAGGAATTGTCCGATCGTCCTGAAATTTTGCACACAGGTTAGTCGCCGCAAAATCTCGGTCGAGTTCAATTTTCAGCCAATTCCGTTGTTTATTTCTCTAGCAACCGTTGCTAACGTGTTTTTGATAAAAGCTCCAAAAATCATCATCAATGCACGATGGGTCTCGAATTCTTTCGACGATCGATGAGAATCGATAAGACATTCATTTTGGAACAACCATTGTTTATTCTCCTAGCAACCGTTGCTATGGAGATACAAAATTCAGCTTCAGACTGACTTTTTTTTTGTCGTACGTTAATTTTCGAAGGAATGGTCCGAT
>CM037084.1:64668371-64714967 GCA_020882725.1 Aphelinus certus | reverse complement strand
CTTCCATTTCAGTGAGAACATCTCAATTATATTTAAAATTACACTAAAAAGAATGTTCATCAATTTGAGAGATTAATATTGGAATTAGATGTTGCATAAGTTAATTTTGTTAATTCAAAAACAACGGTTTTTCATGAATTTTAACTGAAAACTTGATTTGATTTAGGTTGTTAGAAGTTCATATAATCTATTTACTATGGTTTAATCAAAGACAAAATGTATTTTCCAATAAAATTATATCAGAAATATAATTTTTTGTTTGTATTTTATCCATTCAGACATGCTTCATGCTTCAAATTGGATGAAAAGAAGTATTTTTAGGGTGGCGCCATATTGGGTACACTAAAAATTTTTTCCCGAAAAATTTTTTTTTTTTGAAACCGCGGTATCTTAGCGTAGAACTGTTCAAATTGAAAAAGACTTAGCTCATGTTGTAGGTGTTGAGTAGACCTTTCATTTGACACCAATTATGTTAGAAAATATTCATTTGACGCTATGTAGTGACCTTTCTCGCTTAGGTGGCGCATATTGGGTACAGGTACCTTATATAAGAATGAAAACTTTCTTCGCGGAGAGATTGTGAGATGTGTCTTTCTTCGTAAGAGATATCGATATAATTATTCAAGATGATCAACAACAATACTCAATTTTAGATTGCGTTATTGTCCGGTTATGCATATTACTCGTCGAGAATTATCAAATTTTTTAAGAATATATAAATACAGTGTTCGAATGTGCCCATCCATCAATAAAGTAACAATTCATTTAAAATTTTTTTAATTGAAGATTTTTTAGAGTATGGTTATGATCTCTACTCGAGTTTCACGAATTCGATTGCACAAGTCTAATTTTTAGATTTCCGATTGCTACAAGCATAAAAACCGTTGTTGCATGTATGAATAAATGCAAAAAATAAATCACAGAGAATATAAATATATGAACGACCCTCGCGCTTCTCGACCTCTATTTTCATAGTCGGGGGTTAGCGAGAGAAGCGAGCTAGGGGTTACCCCCCCCCCCCTTAGTGGTTATAATTTTGAAGAAAGTTATTTGTATCAATTTTGATTTTAATTTTTATACATACAGCATTAGAGAAGTATACGTCACATTTTAAACTGTGCTTTTTTATTTCAATACACGAATTAAATACACTTTTATTATAAAAGTAACAATTCACTATTTTTTAGTTCCTTATATCTCTAAATCTTAACATCTATTTGATGGGTTTTCATTATATATGTGTCATACCCACTGAGAATTTTCTCTCCCTTTAAGAAAAATGATAATAATAATATTCATTTATTTTTTACTCTCGATGGATTTGAAAAATTTCTCACATTCACTTGTCAATCCTGACGAATTTTAAGAATACTGGTTTTAGTGGCCGTATTATGATGTCCAATAACAATTGTAACTCTGAAAGCGGTTGAATAGGCTCTAGTTCAAAGTTGTATAGTATACGGCCAATAAGAGATTTTAACTCCATCATCGCAAACTTTTGGCCTGAAACATTTTATTATGAATAAAGTCTTCCTCAGCGAAGCAGGTATGAAAATCATTCGTTTTTACCGATGCAATTTCGAGGACCAGCACTGAAAGGTATGTACGAAAACGGATGTCGACCTTGTGATCGTTCTGGCAGAAATCTGTCAGGATCGAATTTTTCCGGGTCTTCCCAAATGTCTTGATTTCTGTGTATATCAAACAACTGTACCCATACTTCTGCATCAGCGGGAACTAAGTAATTTTCTGAAATAATAAAATAAATAAAATCGCAAATAAATACGCAGAATTACGAATAATGTATTCATAACATTGCGTCGTAAATTGATGATTGTGATTATGTTTATTTATTACAGCCATCAAAAATTGAATAACAATCAATAAAATAAATCTTACTGAACTGTATATCTTCATTTGTAGTCCGGGTAAACGTTGCAACCGGAGGATAAAGTCGAAGTGACTCTTTGATACATCTTTCCAGAAAACACAATTCTTGTGTTTCTGACATTCCCAATCTACCTTGACTTTTGTCCAAAACCTCAATTACTTCAGCTCTAGCCAGACTCTAGAATAGAAAAATAACAAGTAGACAAAGAATGTTTAGAATATTTTAGTCGATTCCGTCTACTATACCTGAGCCGCTTTATTATTAGCTAGAAGTAGAAGAGTGAAAACCATTGACATAGCCGTTGTATCGTGACCCTAAAATATGGTTAAATAATTTTTTTTAAGGTAGTTCCAGCGGTTGGTGTCGTATCAAGTCGGGGCCCTTTAGGGTGCTTTGTATTTTATATGAATTCAGCCAGTCAGATGAGTGGCTATCATATCTGAATTAAATTTTAAACCATTTAGCGCAGGAAAAACAACCATAGAAGACAATCTAAGGAGTTTTATGAGACTTTCAATTGGCACCCTTTTTTGGGGCGCTATACTTTATAGCCGGGATCTGAGAGATGACATAAACAATATTTTTTTCTGTCTCCGTTTCATCGATCACCTATAATTTTTTTTATGGCATATCAATTAACTATGAAAAACAAATATTCCACATTTTTTTGGTCAAGTTTCCATAAGTGATTGCTGAAGAATTCTATTAAGAAGGTGCCAGTCCCATAAGACACCATGTTAAACTGGACAGTTTTGAGGAATTTTTTACTCGAAAATAAAGTCGATGACCTAAGTATTTTAACATGGCAATCTATTCGTGAGTATTCTAGGTGTTTTGTACTAAATTTTCAATATTTTTCCATAAGTAATTAAAACTCGCTGGAACCACCTTAAACTTCTATTTCAGAGATAGTGAACTTGGTAAAATTTACACTTATATCTAGGTATATATGGACGTTTCTTTTTTAAAACGAACATTGAAGATGTTCATTTGACAAAGAATTTTTTCGTTATTCTAAGGAATGTCATCATGCTCCCCGATTTTTTTCAAATTTCTCTTGGACATGTCCAACTCAAAGGACTACACTTATAATGCCACCACCAGCAAGTATTAAGAATTTTTTCTGAAAATCACTTTGATGATTCATTCAAAAAATGAGAAAAGGCCTCATTTACTCATCTCACCTCAAATGTGAATGTGTCAATTTCTTCCTTAATTCCTTCATTATCTATTAAATTTTCTTGTTCAGCTGCCAATAAAAGATCAAGCATAGCTAATCTCTTACGACCTGTAAATCAATGACCACTTATTATTGACTTCATATTTTCTTTATATTGCCTCTTCAATTTACTCAATAGTTATGATGACGAGTGGAGGAATTTATAATCAAGAAGTTGTTTCACCGTTTGTATAGATGTGATCTATTCCGTCAGGGTCTAGAGTGTCATGAACAGAGGCATTCAAAAATTTATTTTGCGTTTTTTTATGATATTCTCTCCGTTCTTGTATAACCTGTAGAATTAATATTTTTATTTATCAATAGTATATGTAAATATATAGAATTATATATATTCTCAAGAGTAAAAATATGTAGCTTACCTTCGTGGAAAAGTCAGATAACGTTTTCAACCCTCGTTTTTGTATACGACCGATTTTCCACAAGGGATTAATCATCCAATCTTGTATGTACGGCCTTGCGATCCTTACAACAAAGATACATACTTCAAATTATCGATCAGTTTCTAAAGAATGTGATTTCATTTATTACCTATATGCTACAATGATACCAGTATCGTATACTGCTGTTTTATACTCATCGGCAGTTTCTTTATCTACTTTATCCAAAGCAATTCCCATCGCTGACTCTAGAAAAATGTGGGATTCAAGAATCTGTTATTGGCATTGATATTCTGCTCTGAAGCTATACATACCTAGAATGATATTCAAAGTGTATTTTGAACACAGATTTACAAGACTGTGGACTGACTCAGTGCCCTCATTTCTCAGACTTTCTATGAACCTTATGCCATTTTCGTTCGTGATATCCATATATTTCTTCAAAATATTGAAATGGAAGGCTGGTGTCAACATCTTCCTTCGCTGACGCCATTTGTTCCCTAAATCATAACTTCATGTCACTTTATGATTACTCGACAGTATATAAGGGGCTATGCATACCTCCCAAGTTAATCAATTGAAAAACAAGAGATATTCATAAATGGAAAAATGGAAAAACATGAGTAAGATTAGTGAGTTGTAATTCCAGTACGTATGTTTGTTAATGAATTAAAAACCGCTGCTTACTGCATTAACAGTATGCGCCTTCCTCAAAGAGGCTTTGTGTGAACAAAAATAATGCCAGTTAGAGGTGTCATCCGACATCGACAGACTAACCACAAACTAGTTGACCGTTGCTCCGTATCAATGGTTGTTAAAGATATAAGCAATGGTTGCTAGGGGTATCAAAGATAATTTACTATCGGAAATACAAAGGTTTTGTGTCCTTTGTCTTCAAAAGTAGTGGAAATGAACTTCAACTCAACTTTTATTCTTCTAGCAACGGTTTCTAGGGAAGTAAACAACGGATTCTGCTGAGAATTGAATTCGGCTCACATCTTGCCACGACTAGCATGTGTGCAGAAAATGTCAGGGTGATCGGACGATGCACATACAGACTTTTTTGGAATTCGCCATTTTTCGACCCGTAGATCACGAGTTTCAATTAAAATGTGAACATATACATTGAGAATATACAACAAATGTTTGCTGTGAAAAAAAATGTTCACTGTTTCTCGAAGGGAGACATAAGTAGCCAAAATTTGTTCACCATCACTGGTCAAAAGACCAGACTTCAACCACGGGTGCAGATAGTTGTAGCTCATACCCTTAGCAATAGACTTTTGACTTGTAAGGAGAATCTGAAATTTAATTTTCCTATATAAATACGTATAAGAAAATACAATTTTACAAAATCTTTCATTTAATTTACAAATAATTAATTGTTTACCTCGAGGTCATCTGGGTCACTGATGCTCACGATGGAATTAATAGGACCCATCCAAACTTTAAAGAACGGTTTGTATTTATTTGACACTTCGCGCACCTTGGCCCATTGCTGTTCTGCAGAACATGGATATTTACACTTGAGTTAAGGACATTTCAGCAATAATTATAAATATTCTGGAAATACTTTAGTATAAACTTTTTTTGATATCCATTGAATGATACGAAAAATAGGATAGTCGGAATAATAACATGAATTCAAAAGAAAATCGACGTCTGTCGGTGTCTGAGAAAATTTCAGTAATTATAGACTTACCAACGGGAACATTAAAAATCAATAAGTTCCCTACGATCGGGTATGCTTTTGGTCCAGGAATCTTGTTAATCAATCTACAAAACCTTGTATTCTGGTAAACGATTATGAGAAGCAATAGAATCAAAATTATTCCAATTAAAATATAAGATATCATGGTGCATTAATTTGTAATGTAAGTAATTGTATGTAAGTAGTTCACGTAAGCTCGGCCGAGTGACTGAAAGTAACAATGCTTATTCGATCGTTTATCAATGTTGAATATTGTTCATTTGCCATTGCTAAAACTTGGGTCACTCTGTGATAAGATTTAAGTTTTTCCTCGAGTCTTGTATGTGCAAAAACGTAGACATCGCTCTTGTGAAAATATCTTTAGAGATTTAATTGTTTGACTTTTTATTCCTGTAAACTCGTTGTTTTATCAGTTTTTCAATTGTGTTCGTTCAGCTTCAATTTTGCGGCTGACTGTCTCTCGATGTGTCGGTAACATGGAGTTATCTATGTGCCACTTATATTCGTGGCCCGAGTGGCATTCGGGTTACGTTCACAACGCTGAAAAATGACTTTTAGTAGCAGCTCAGTTCTAGTTTACAGTTAAACCAAGGGTTTCATAACACGTTCTAGAGTCGAAATGTAAATTTTGATTCTACAGCTTTATTTATTTCAGATTCTTCATTTTAGCATGTATGTTATGCTGATACACAGTCTTATTAGTGAATCCAATGACTCAAAATGACTTGATATTGTTATACTCTACCTTTCTTATTATTTATTATAGAAACTCGTCGGTGTTTTAGAAGACCGACCCATGAAATCTGAACTGTTCTGAACAGCCCGAGGGGCGACTCACTGCTGTACTCCCAAGTTCACTTTTCGGTATTCTCTGGTATTCCCTGGTACTTCATGGTACTCCATAGTAATAATAGTACTCCCTTTGAAATTACGTATACATACGCGCGTCTAGAGCAGCTCCGCGGCACAAAATCTTGTCGGCAATACAGAATAATGAGGAAAGAAAACACTTTGACCGGTCTCGAACGCTTACAGCATCTGGTCACAGCTCATTTTCTCCATTATTTCACCAACTCCGATTCTTCAGCTAATTTCGCTCAAGTGAGGGTGCAAATTTTTTCATTAGCCTTAGACTAGCCCGAAAAAATTTTAGCGATACACCATTCGATTCCTTACATTACCTAATTTTGTTTACATCATATGTCCTTTTTAGTAACCATATCGATAGGTCTTCGTTATTTTTCTCAAAAATTTACCCAATATGCGCCACCAGATACGAATGTATAATCGAGACGAGTCTAAATTGATATTTTCAGGAATAATCAATGAATTAATGATGAATTAATCTTTATCTTGATAAGGTAAAGATGAAGAAAGTCGAATCAATGAAACTAATGATCCCTCATAACTAGTATCACACGAAACGGTACGTAAATACTATAATAATCTCTCCTCTCCACTAACATATGATTTTTCAGCGGGACAAATAACTCGCGAATATAACGCCTCGCTGAATAATGCAGATAACCTTTTATCTGAGATACGAAGGGTGAATTTCTTCATACCGTCAATTTTACTGCATATTAATTGAGATGAACGTTTGCTATGGTCAAATGACGGGGCGTGAGAAATTATAAAGTTTTATATGTTTCTCAAATGAACATTTTTAGGATAATAAAAAATAGGATCGTAAAAATCTCGTGTACAAATAACATTCACTCTTTGCTACTAGCTAATACGTAGTTTGATTATTCAATCAGAACAATGATCGTTGGCTCGAATCAACATTGTCAAAGAACGAAAATTCTTTATACACGCGACTGGAGCCAATTGAAAGTCACGACTCGGTTCAAAAATTGGGCTTCCTCGAGCTATTGGTCTTCTTGTACATCGAGTAAATGAAAAAAAGAAAAAAAACACGTCTTTATTATTTTCGCGTGTATATCGTTGACTTCGGAGATAAAAGAAAAACGTCGCGTGTACTTCCCTGTTCGTAACGAGACCGCGAAAGATTTCGAAGCCCCTCTCCTATGCCACGTGATGTGTTGCACCAAGCAAGAGTATCGCAGCCCAGTTCGGGCCGAATTAAGAATGCGCGCTTATTCACATGGCGGCGGCGGCGGCGCGCGCGCGACTTATGAAATATACTGTCAGCGCGCCGATAAAATATGAGGCCGGCGAACGCGCGGGCATATCATGCTCACGTATATCGAGCTAGACGTCATAAATTAATCGGAAAAAGAGCCACGGGGATGAAGGAGAGAGAGAGAGAGAGAGAAAGAGAGAGAAAGAGAGAGAATACCGCATGCACGCGTCCAAAAGCTCGCGTGGCGAGAGAAAGAGGTTCGCTCTCACGACCTTTTCAATGCCAACGCGAGCGAGCGGTATGGTGCTCTAATGGCTGCCTATAAAACGAGGCGAGCGCTATTATGCCGGGTGAGATCGGGGCCCCGGGGGCCAGTGCCTGGGACCGAGCACGTCGGGGGCCCGCGGCCCCATCGCCCGGCCTCCCCGTGTCTATCTCGCGTATACGCGTATCTGTATATGCGCTTCCTCGCCCCCGGACAACACGTCCGCTGCATGTGTGTGTGTGTGTGTATGCGCGAGCGAGCGGCTGTGGGCGAGGACATTATTATATATGCGCGATGCCAAACCGAGAGGCTGATTTTCCCTGCAAGTATATGTATGCACATGAAGCGAACGAGGCACTATTGGTAAGACCCGGTGTCGCTGTCGAGCCGCAGATTTATACTTTTGTAAAAATCGAGCCTCGCACAAAGCGCAGAGAGAATAATTTCAGATTTTGAATGTTGATATATCGCGGCTCGTTGGGTTGTGCTGCCTGATCGACTCTGAGAAACACGACAATCGATCATGAATAATTTCAGAAAAATCAAATCCACCATTTTTCGCGAATTCGCTCGGTTACCAACGATCAGAACTTTAGATATACATGCTCATTGGGATGTACAGTAGGGTATTACAGCAGCGCCGCGTTGGCCGGGATATTATCATTAGCACACTTATCAGTAAACTATACTTCTGTATGACCAATGAGTTCAAAAACTTTTGGAACTGGATCACAGTGGAAAAGTCAAAACAATCTCAACAAAGAAAATGAGTATGTATAATGTAGACTGAACTGAACTAATCGGAAATGGAATACTGCCTGAATTTTAATACCAACAAAGCCAATAAAGCGGTTTTTACAAAACCACGTCGAGATTGGTGTAGTACACAGCCCCGAATGATTTGGCAAAATCTGACAAGTTCACCCTGCAGTAGGTGCCTGGACACAAGGTAACATAATATCAGGTCGATGCTTCTTACGAAGGAAGATACATTCCGCGATTTGTCCGCGAAGAAAGACACATTTTGCAATTATTATCCCGGGAAGAAAACCGAAGGAAGTGTTATGACCCAACCTTGTTTTAGTGGAGAGAAAGGTGGAAACAACCCCTTGTTTGGTGAAATAGTTCTAGTTTCACTTCGACTATCCGCAATTGTGTGATGGGATGGGTAAGACACCGCTCGGCCATTTACGAGAAATCCTTCCGTCCAGCGCCTGGTCTTCCTTGTCCGTGCTTTGGCAGCCTGGCAGCCGAGAAGTCATTGGTACGATGGGCCGTTGTAGGAATAATAGATCTTGACGTGCACTATCAATAATTTCGTATTTTATTAAATTTGGTAGGAAAAAAGAATATGATTCACCGATCCCGCTTGATCGATTTGTTCTCTCTCTACACTTCGCAACTATTTCTCGGCTTACAAATTATTTATAAAATTACAATTCATAAAGTAATAATAACGATAATCGGAACGTGAGCTGCGCCGCCCGTGCGCTCCATGCACATCGGCCACTCGTCATCGGACTCGTGGTCGGTGCCGATCGACTCCCTGTAACTATTCGACTCACTTCTGAGTGAGTCTACTTCCCGACTGAATACTTCATTCTCTCTTACTTCACTATCCGCTGGTGTAGCTGCTATCATAATCGTCGTGAAGTCTTCTTCTTCGGTTGGTTTTTAGTTGGCACCGAGGTGGGGATGTGTGAATCTTCTTGTTTCCTCGGCCACCAACAGGCGTTACTGCGCAGAATAGTACGCGGTGTGTTTGGGTTTGCTACTATTGTCCCTATTTAGGCATCACGGCTGGCCCTACAGTTTTAGGTGGGTTGCGAACCACCGAACCGCCGTGTGAATTTCAATGCACATGAAAAGAATGAGCGGTGCATCGTCGTGACGTCGCTCAAGCAGGATCTTATTCTAAGAAGCGCGCTCGTTTCTTTACACGTCCATGTCGTTCGCTTGGCTACAATTCATCAAATACATCTCACTATATACGTACACACGCTCTCTGGACCTGCTCTTAGCGCCCGCTGGATGCTCGAAAATATCGTATGGGCGGATGAGAAGATCTCATGAGAAGGAGAATTTTACGTTCTCTAGGCTGGTTGCGAACCAGTATCTTTTTGATATCAAGTCATAGCCACGCTGCCAATTGCGCCACCGGAAAGACGATTGCTCACCATATCCCTCGTGTATCAGATCATCTCTCTCGCGATATCACCTGATAAAACCTTTGGTCGCTGTGGATCGTATTTGATTCAATCGGATTATTCCGATTGCTTCCAGCATCAAAGTTTCTGAGTTTGACTCTGTTGTTTTTAGAGAAATACCAGGCAATTATTATGGTGTTTGTTGTGATATATTCGTTAGAACTGACTTGATAATTGTTCAAATTAATTACAGACTTGGAAATTTGAGGGATGAAAATTGAGGGAGATCAAAGTGGGGTGGGGTTAAATCTGAAAGGGTCAAATTGAGGAAATCAAATTGAGGGGATGAAATTGGGGACTAAAAAGTGTGACATTGGCTGTGGTCTAGCTTTTAGTATATGAAGATAAGATCAGTAATTGTTCTATTCAGTTTTCTCGCCAAGTCGTTATTCGACGGTATATTACAGCGACCCTCACTGCCGGCAAATTCGGGGAGGATAATTCCGAGATCTCGATTAGCGCAAGCGAGCACATCACCTCGTTTCTCACGTGTGCGCGAAATACATGTCGGACGTGTGCTTGTTTCCTCCTCTCTCTCTCGAGCCTCGCTGTGGGTGTGTGTGCGAGTCGCGATCACCCACGCGCCGCGCGGCCGAGTGTAAATTACCGCCGGCTATGAATCATTTTTAGCAGCGCCGGGGACGGCTCGGGGGCCTCGGTCCCCCACGCACTGCCGCAGCTCGTCCCCCGTTATCCGCGGAGAATCGCCAGCTCGCACTCGAGAACGCACGTACCGCGAGATGGACGAATGTCGCTGCCGATCAAGCCACTAAATTTATTCGTCTTTAGATTAGTTTTTTTATTAATCAAAGCTTTTGCGTGATTAAACTGATTAACTGATTACGTTCCAGACAAGAAGAGCAGCTGTAAGCGAGTAGCACCAAAAACCGATCGTGCCTTATATTTCCATGCGAATACTATGATATCAAATTGGAACGAATATTCACTTGTATCTACAAGCATAAAGGAATTAACCCTATTGATCAATGCGAAATTTTAAAATTTTTTTTGTTTACTTATAAACTTGCAAAGGTACGTTCTCAAATCATTTCGGAGAAATTTTGATGAAGAATAGGACCATTTCCTCACTAGAACGTAGGTTATGCTCTCTACATTCCTTACAGTGAAAATCTTACTGTAAGCTTCAGTGACAAGTTTTTCGCTGTATTAACAGTAGATTTTTCACTGCACTATAGCGATATTTCACTGTAAAAACAGTGCATTTTGTACTATGTATATAATTACCGATTTTCACTGTTGAACTTCTACAGTCAACTTCCAGAGACATATCATTGTAAGGAATTTACAGAGTAAGATTATAGTTTCAGATACACCGACTCATAGCAAGGTAAAATATTTATTAAAAATCACTTGGAAAAAAAATTCATTTGGACGACGCGACTGCAGCGGGTAGGCGTCGAACTAATCCACTTGGGGATCGTGTGAAAAAGTGCGTGGCCCCCGCGTGACCTCGAGCTTCGCCGTCTTCCGGTGTCCAACGAAATTTCGGCGGAAGGAGGAGCCGTGCACATCGCTTGCATAAGCAGAGAAAAAAGTCTGCCTGAGAACGGCACGCGTTCCGGCTCGCATAGTTGGCCGTGGGACGCGCGTGTGCTTTTCGGCCCGAACTCGCGCGTCTCTCCCACTCGCGAACCTCGCGGTCAATAAATTTCAAATTACAAGTTTTTTATTTTCGAGGCGTAACAGTCGTTCCACGGCTGATTAGATACTCGACGTTTGAGAACAACATTTTACTTGAATTAACATCCGTCATCCAAATAGTTTTTTGTCATGACTTGAAAATAATTTGATTTCATATGAATTCGGACTCGTATAATAAGCCGAAACAAATTATTCTTTATCCGAGATAACTCAAGTTGTTCATTGATCATTGAATCTTTATGCAATCTCACAGGCACATTCGGAGTTTCGAAGATTTGTTAACTACTCATATATTTATCACAATACCCGTTGCGTATATTATGTTCACTCTTAAATATCTTTCCAATTAATTTCTTTGAAACGATTTTCGACTTTAAACGATAGAGTCGAATACCTAATGATTAATTTAATTGTTTCATTATATTTTTCATCCATAATTTTTATGCTGAACGTTTGGCATGCCTAGTACACGCTTTGCTATGCTATGCACTGTATGTATAAAATAAGTACCATCGAGTACGAAAACAACTGAAAATAAGTAGATTGTGCTCTTGTCCACACAGACTGATTACTTTTGATTTCAAGTAACAAAATAAAGTAATCCTTTTTGCTATGTGCGTACGGATAAAAACTTCGCTATCGAGTTCTCTGATCGGCCCCGACACGGGGAAAAAAAGTTTCCAGTTTCAAAATCTGTAACCCTAACCAGTACGAGGGACCAATCAGTAAAATTCCCTCGTCCAGTATTAAGTGACATCTATTGAACCTGCAAACGTCCAATTTCGTGAGCCGGCTAGCGTTGGATTTCGGCCGGCATTGCAGAGGCAGGAAATCCGAGTCGCGTTTTGTCCGTGGCGCCGAGCTTAATTAATTGTGGCCCGTAATTGGTAATACATACCGGGTAGTTTAGAGCGCGAAACAAAGGCTCCTGATTCTGCGGACAAACGGGCATTAATTACCTCGGGTGCGCTGCAGCTCTGGCTTATATACGCGATCCATTTCTTTCGGCTTTTGATATCGCGTCTGGTAGAGCTGGTCGCCTCTTTCACCAGTGTTCGGACGGCAAACAGTGCGCGGGGGCTGCTACATAATGACCAGCCGACGTGGATCAATTCGTGCTTCCAATTTATAATGTACTTAACCCCGGTGTATTGTGTCGGATACGATGGAAGTATAGACCTACAGATTGGGAGTTTTGGATGGAAAATCAAGGAGGATATTGTATATAATATGCACCGAGAAAAATGAACAGTTGCCCCAATACTGTAAATATGATAGTATATATACTTTGCGATAAAATAAAATTAAAATTGCCATGACTTTCTTAGTTTGAAATCTGAAAATTCAAAGAATTCTAGCCAGTACTGTTTATTGTTCGATTGTCATTATTTTTACATATACGTCTATCATAAGTGCCCAGAGAATTTCGTACTTTTCCGGCCAATGCACAGGATTTACCCCAGTTCATGTTCGGCCAATTTCTCTCCCTCCTCTATTTTCCTGGCATTTCGCTCTGGACGTTGATGCATCAGCGATGGACTTGATATTTGCCTGCATATACATTTAAACAAATGATTGTACATGAAGTTCGGTCTGCTTTCAAATTATTGATTGACTTGCATCTACGCGTTTACATCGATTCAATGAATATCGTACTCTGAATTTTTCCGTCTCGTCCTATATCTCGTCAAATTAAACATCACAGAATCGCCGATATTATTATCTATGTTCATCTGAATTGATTCATTACTTTCACCTCGTGATTCTATTCGCGAGTTCGATTCATCAGCTCTTATCGTGATTGAATATTCGTTGCAACATCAAATACGCTCTTGCGTGGGAGTGAAATATTTCACGATATATGCAGAAACAAACGATTCCGCAACCACAAATTTTATGTAAAAAAAAGGGCGAGTTCTATACTGTCGATTTCGAAAACTGATGGAACGCTTTTTATGGCGCTTGTTTGAGTTTCAAATTACTTGTGCAATATTCATTGGTCAGTTTAATTGAAAAAGAATAGAATATGTATCCATCTAAATCTGCGTTTCATAACAGGGTATACGAAAAATAATATCTGAAAATATTATGCATTGCACTGCACGAACAATAACAAATATTACTATAAAACAGAAAACTATGAAAACTTAGATAACCGATCGAATTTTTTTAATTTGTGTTTTGAATTTTTTAGTTGATGTTTTTAAAACATACTCGACTGAAATAAGATTATTTGAAAGAAGTATACGAAAAACTAATCTTATTCATAATCTAAGGATAGACTCTTCAGGATAGAAGATTCAAACGGCTCGTGCTTTGAAAATTTGTTTGTAAGCTTTTGATCAAGATCAATCGACAAATGATTTATATTTATCTATAATTATTTCAGTCAAATCGTTCCAACACTTATGTGTAAGTATCTGTGTTGGAATGTAGGCTACACAGGGTATACAAAGACTAGAGAGAGAAAAAACTATACAATGACTATTACGACCCCATGACTTCGATCACTACTAGCAAAACATTGCCTCTAATTTAACGAAGCAATCAGCAAAAACTATGATTGATAAATTCATCAACGTTCTCGGCGATATTCCTTTTCCATCAAGACACTTCCAACCACAATCGAATTAACTCTAGTTTTCGCCGGAATTCGATTTATTCTGCGCACGGGCTGACTCCTGCAGACTCACCACCGTCCGCGCGCGCAAGCCCAAACGGTCTTGGCGCAAACGAAGTTATAATTCTTCAAAGGCATTTCCCCGGTAAAAAAGCCCCTCGCCCGCGTAAAAGTATCCCGGTGAGGCATCTCTCGACGGAACGTATCAGCGGCGGTCGATCGGCGCGGCTGGCGGCCGGTGTTCCCCGGCTCGTTCGCCAAAGGAACGCTTTAAATATTAGCAGAGCGGTGTGGGCACGCGCGCGAGCGGAGGGCAAAAAAAATCGAAAGATACACGCCGAGCTCCTCGCGCGGCGAGAGGAGCGAAAATAAAGAGGGGTATATATACGCGTCGTGCGCCCGGGGCGCTACACGACCCGTTTCAAAGACACGTACAGAGAGAGAGCCGGTCCAAACTAAAGGATATGCCCGGAAAGAGAGAATGAGATGTGGATTGGCGAAACGCGCCCCGCGGAACACACCGGCCAAAAGACACACCGTACCCACCTGCGCATATACGTATATACGATTGCTCCAAGTTTTTCTCCTGGTGGATTAAGCTCTGGACGGACGAGCCGAGCTCGAGCGAGTCAAAGTCAATTTAGCTCAACTTTCAATTTGCATGCAATGTACTTATCCTCCTGAACAGAGTGAAAGAATGAAAAGGAGAGAGAGAGAACTTTATCGCCAAATAAATACTCTCTGCTGAGGACGTACGAATTTCAGACGAACAAGGAATGGAATTGTGGTATGCTACAACTCGGTTTTCGCGTATTCTTTCGTTCTCAAAGAGAAAACGCGTTACCGCAATCTACGGATCGAAAAACGTTGAATCCAAAAAGCGGCCTTATGTGCATGTGTGTATGTAGGTGACGTTATTTTGGGCCCACCCTATTTCCCGAGTGGATGGTTCGATCTCACAAGTCAGTTTTGGAAAAATATAGATCCAATTTTATTTTCAATAGCATCCGTTGTTTGTTTCTCTTGTAACCCATGCTAACGTGCCCTGTGTCCTGGAAAATATATCATAAATCCCCATGATTGCTTATTGAAATTCCGAAGGGTCAAGAAAAATCATTGATAATCATTAAGATGTATCAGCAAATTGTACAGTAATCGTTGATACTAGAAAGAAAAAATTAATTCAATGACATTTTTCATAATGATCTTCGTTCTGAACGGCTGGGAAAAATCAGAGTAGGATTCATTTTAAGAATTTTCAGAAGCGAAAGACACAGATTCTTCAGAATTTCTCATGGGAACCGTTACTAAGAAGAGAAAAAATTTGAAATATTTGCCAGATTGACTCCTTGGGTCCAATGTAGACTGAGAAGTGACCGGAAAGATCTGAAAAAAATCAACGAACATTGTGAGATGTCCGGGAATATATCAAAAAGTTTTCAACAAAATCAAATTGTTCAATGTTCGATTTAACAGAGAATCATTTAACACATCTCACACACCCCATTATTTTCCGACGTAGAATTCTAACTTAAATGCCTGGCGTAAATTCCCCTTATTGTGGACCATCACATGTTTGGTGTACAGGTCAAAATCGTATGAAGGTCTACAGCTGATCCTTCTGTATTCGAGAAACGAATGTCTTTCTTTTGGTAATGTATGATTGATGAATCTCATTGCCTTACTTGATGCCTACTCATTGAAAATTCCCTTGCATCGAACCATAAAGTATTTTTTGTATTCTAGATGATTCTGAAATGTGCGAGATATGTCTTTCTTCGTGGGAAGATTTGAACTGAAGCTTCCTACGCGGAAAGATTGAGATGTGTCATTCTTTGCAGGAGAATTTGCATGAATCTTTCTTCGTAGACCCATCGATATGATGATTGATGTTGCATTTTCCAAATACATGCAGTTATTTGTATTTTTTATACTAAGATTCCAAAGTCATCCAGATAAGATTATGTAGTAATATTCTAAAATATACAAGGCATATTCTCGACTAATGCCAATCTTATCTGGATGACCGGAGACTCTTGAGATTAGATACAAGTTTCTACATGCATTTGATAAGTCTGCCGTCAGTAAGTTTTGTCTCAAACGTTCGGACTGGACACGTAAGATTTCCGTAAGATATCTCTTTGAGTCATAAGATCCCATCAATTGACTAATTTTTCGTAACGAACAGTTTAGATTTCAGCGAATCAAACTTGCAAGATATTTCCAGCGATAGTTCGAGATAATGTTTCTAACCAAGCCACTGCTTTTCTTCTTCATCATTACAAGTGCATCGTTAATCGAATCCTACAGAATATTAGGGACTTTTCCGTTCAATGGGAAAAGTCACAATGTTATGTTCAACGCATTGATGAAAGGATTGGCAAAACGTGGCCACCAAGTGGACCATGTAACACATTGGCCAGTGAAAAATGCTCCGAAGGGTTATAATGTGATCATGGATTTGAATGGGACTGCAGAGAATATTGTGAACACATTTACGATAGATTTTGTGAGAAATTTATCCGCCAACACAGCATTTTTCTGTGCGACAAAATACGGTAATGATTTGTGCGAATTGATGAAGTTGGAAGGAATCCAGAAGCTAGTGAAGAACCCTCCAAACGATCCACCGTACGATGTTTTGATCACTGAAGTAATTGTCGTTCCATACCAGATTTTCATTAATATTCACCCTTGAATAGAAACATATGTGTGCTCGCCATCGAGACACCGAGCAACAAATATACATAAATCGTAAATAACGTAATTCCAGGCTTTTGGTTCTCATTGCTTCATGGGACTCGGTCATTTGCTGAAAGTTCCGATTGTTGCCCTGCACTCGGCTGCCGAGTATCCTTGGGTCGGTGCGTTTATAGGAAATGACGACAACCTCGCCTACGCTCAAAATGCTCTTCAGACAAGGTTCGATAAGCACAACTTCTGGGATCGTCTGACCAATGTCTTCACCCACCACTACAATACTTACATATACCAGAGTAACACGGAGAAAACGCAGACCGATCAAATGAGGAAGTACTTGAGTCCTGACATACCCAACATTCGTGACGTCGAAAGAAGCGTTGCTCTGACTCTGGTCAATTCTCATCCAGTCATTTACGGTGTGAAACCAATGACTGCGTCTTTGGTAGAAGTTGGCGGTTTGCACGTGGAGGAGAACGATGCGAAGCTACCCACGGTGAATTTTGGCTAGAGTTTGAAAAATTTGTTATTTCGATTCAAATAATGATGTATAGATAATGTATATACTTTCAGGAGCTGCAGCGGTGGTTAGACGAGAGTAAAGACGGAGTAGTGTATTTTTCTTTTGGCTCTTTGGTATTGATCGAGACACTGTCGTCGGATACACTTCAGGCTATCTACAAGTCTCTCAAAAAGATATATCCGATCAGGGTATTGATGAAAATTGCCGATAAGAGTAAATTGCCACCAGGGCTACCCAAAAATGTAATTACATCTCCTTGGATTCCCCAGCAGGCTGTATTAGGTAAGACGATTTCATTTCCAACGCAATGTGCAGACATGAGTTTTATTTTTAATCAGAAAAGTCCAAAAACCAGCCGTGCAAATCGAATTTCCAGCTCACAAGAACGTCAAAGCTTTCATAACACATGGTGGTTTGATGGGTTGCCAAGAGTCACTGTATTACGGTGTACCGTTGATTGGGGTGCCACTATTCGCCGATCAGTTCCGCAATGTTGCAAACTTCGCCGCAAAAGGTATGGCCGTCGAGATAAATTCGTACAACATCACAACTGCTTCTCTGGACGATGCCCTGAACAAAGTATTGAAGGATCCTAAATATAGGTACGGATACTTCGATTGTAACCTGTGAACGAATGAGACGCTCTATGATGATATACTTGTTTATATTTGAATTTCAGTGAGAATGCCAAGTTCTACTCGAAACTTTTCAAAGACAGGCCAATGAGCGCAATGAACACGGCCGTGTTCTGGATAGAATATGTCATCAGAAACGGACCACTTCCACTGAGATCATCCGCGTTAGATCTGAGCTGGTGGCAATTGGCTCTGCTTGACGTCTACGGATTTATACTACTCTGTTCGCTCATCCTTTTGTCTGTAATATGCTACTCGATCAAATTGATTCTCAAAATTATTTTTTGCGCGGAATCACCGAGGAAGATGAAAAAGCAATAATTTCCAAACGAACGCGTATAAATCTCATTGTTTATCGAATGAATAGTAATGAAAAGATCGGGTCATACCAGAGGGCTAACATGGACAATCGTCGAAACACCAATTATTGCCGTCAGCTGTTGTGTCTCGCTCGTTGTTGATTCGGTTGATAATCGTAAACCGCGAATGCTTTTGTTTTTGCAGATTGAATTGATTATCGATGTTGTTTGGTCAATATTGATAATTCTCAAAGCTTATTCACCCCTTCGGTATGACCCCGCGTCTTCTTGAGAAAGAGTGCGAGAGAGAAGGTGAGTGGGGTGGAGTGGGGAAAGGGAGGGAGAAGCAAAGGGGCAAAGGGAAAGGTGCGTCCTAAAATATGTGAAGCCCGTGGGCGCCTCTCCGTTGCTCTCTCGGTTCTTCTCCCCGCGAGACTCTCCTCGTTATATACACGGGGCTGGCTGTAGGAGCGCCCCGAGCCAATCAGCCCGGACCGATGCTCGCTCTTTCTCGCAGTGTATATCGTATGATACAAAAACAGCGCATCTCTCTCTCTCTCTCTCTCTCTCTCTCTTGTTCCAAGTTTGTAAAGGAGAGCAAGAGAGAGAGAGAGAGAGGCTGTTTGCTGCGGGCAAGCGGTGGAAAACGAGGGAGAAATACAGTACGCGAGTCGTGTGACCGCAGCTATTATGTGCCCCTCCAACGAGTTACACGCGCACGCGAACGCGATTTTCATAGGAGAAAAGAAAAAAGAATCACCGACAATATGTATTATAGTCATGCGTTCGCGCCATATGTTTCTATCCCGGCCGCGCGGCGTGACAATTAAAATTTTTATTTGCCAGTCCCGCGACCCGTCGATGCTCGCGCGTGGATTGTCATTCGCGCACAGTCGCCGATACGATCATCCTTGTTCCCCAGCAGAATCGCACCTCTCGAGCAGGCCCCGTCCGCGATTTCTTCTACGAGCGAATCTTCTTGAAGCAATACTTTTCTCCTATCAAGAATACGTACATTCTGGTTAAATCTACTTGGTGAATAACCTATGGATAAAAGTGAAAGATCATCGCATGGAGGTGGAGCTACAGTTAATTTTCCTTGTAATGAAAGAGTTCACTTAGTCTCATGAGTTTTGATAGCGACAATTTTTACATATAATTTGCTGTAAATTTCTACTAACAAAACTTTGATTTCATAAAAAATCAACTGCTGTTCCACTCGAACACTCATACAGTGATTTTGCATTTTCATACTCTGGTCTGTCACGAAACAATAAAATATTTCCATCAGCGCATCGACATGTCTGTAATCGCCGGGACGCAGCAGCAGCAGCAACGGATCTCCCGACGCCCCAAATATCCGCACCGATAATCGGCGGTAAAAGCGCGAGGATACCGATTGATTTTCCCGCGACTTGTCCCGGGCGGCGTTGCGAAGCCCATCGCATTAGCGGGAGACCCGCTAACGCTCGCAGCTGCAGAGATCGGGATTGACGTGCGGGGGCAGCCGCGCGAGTAACTCGGGGGGAGGATCTGGTATAAGTGAATCACGAGGCATCGGGCGGGCGAATCCGTTAGACGCCACGCACGAGCGTATACATCGCAGTATGCACGGGCTGTTCACACGGATTTGCCCATTCGTCTTGCCTCCTCCCTCCGGGAGAGCGAGAGATAGACGCTCGTATAATCCATCTTCGTTTGGCGATGGATTTTTTGCCTCGTTTACCAAGGGCATTAGCGCACGCGCGAACAATTCGCCGCGAATGCCCGCATTTTCCCAGGCCGGTGCGCGCGAGCGGGCCTCCTCACGATCCGCATGTGTACGCGTCGATTTGACGTGACCCACAGAGCCGCGCGTGTGGGATGTGTGCAATCGCCGATCCGAGCGACGACGGATACGCGTCCTGCCGCGGCCAGTCGGGGTTAGCGAGGTTGTCGGTGGATTTCCACTGGCCTCGAGTATAGACGGAGATCGCTTCGATACTGTATCATTGCCGATATAGTATTGATACCGGAGGTAAACTAGCTGCTGGTGGACATTCCAATGTCATGCCACATTAGCCAAGTGGTCGAATACTCGTATTTTACTCGTCGAATACTCGTCGAATACACCGCACGATATATTTGAATAAACTAGTGTATTTTCAACGCGCTTCGCGCGCCTTTAATTTGGTACCGGTTCATATATGCTTCATGAAATTCGAAATGTATATCTGGCGTATACGAGCGTGTCATTTTTATCCAGCTTCTGATGTCCTCTCCAAAAGTAGATCCAGAATCTCAAATTTGCAGTTTAGCCTGGATGCAAATGAGCGAGCCTGTACGATGCACTTGATCCTTCTCCGATGTCTCCTACCTTAACCTAACCATAGATCGAGACATGTCTGTAATCTGAACTCTACCTATAGTCTCTATATTGACTCTATACACTACATGTCTCATGGTTTGGTCTTGGCCAATCAAATCATCGGAAGCGAGGCTTCACATCACTTTTTTAAGGAAGGATTTATAGACTTTAAATGGGTGTCAATCTAGCCACCGAAATGCGTCGTTTGTCTAAAACCAACACTACGAATAAATTATTGGACATGGTCAATGAATTGTCACTTTGAAAATTGATTTTATTTTCATTCAAATAATATACCTCTACTCATTTTCCCAAAAGTGAAATTTTCAACGCAATAGGAAATCCACTAGCTACCAGTGTAAGTGCGATTGCACCGAGAATTCCAGCGTAAACGACGCACTGCGGTAAAAATTATTATAATGGTTCATGTATATATCTGGAGGAAATTTGATCGTTAATCCGTATATGGGTAGAAAAACCCAGTTTGTTTGTTTTTCCCATGGTTTCATAGCGACGAATACAAGTAAAATCAAGTTTTCAACGTCCGAGCCACGATACAAACTCTCGCGTCCTGCGCTGCATCAATGTCGAACACACACCGTCGAGTTTCTTTCAACGCGCCTCGTATAAAACCAAAACGATATCGGCTTACGTCTGAACCTTCAAATTTGCCCCTTTTAGTTTATCGAATCCCACACCACACATCGTAGATGACCTCGCGGACCAACATGAAACAGAGAACTAGAAACGCTCGGCGTTGGGATTGTTGCACTCGAATAAGATTAGCCGTCGCGGGATCACTGAAGTTTAATCAGGCGTATATATAGAGAGTCGATTCGGACGCAGATACCACTGCGACGAGCAAATATCGCGGCCGGGCGCGAAAGGACAAAGGGATCGCAGACGCGGGGCAAGAAAAGTGTGCGTGTGTGTGTGTGAGGAGCCGCGAGTCGAACGAGTATATATAGTGCAGCTCGTCATAAAGTGACGCCGCCGATATATATACGGACAACAACGCGTCGGGGCCCCAGGGCGATTCGCGAATAATGGAGAGCAGTTGCCGGGCGGTACGAGCTCGCCTTGGCCCCCGGCGACCTGATCCTCTGCGCGCGCGTGTCTGTGTGTGCGCGTATATGTTATTTGCGCGCATATGTAGAGCGACCGCCGGCTGAAAAACACAAGATGTAACGCTGGAACGCATAGACAGATGTGGGAGGCTATAACCGCCAGGACTGATGCCTCCGAGACTATGCCAGGATGATCCGAGGAACAACAGACCAGATGTGTGATTCTGTGCGCGTGCGTGTGTGCGAGAGAGAGAGCGAGCTTTTGTTCCTGTCGAGAGCATCGATTTGCTCGTTTCGCGGTTCTTCCAATACTATATCATCACTCAACGCGCGTGCCACGAGTAATAGCGCGCGATATTTCAATGCTCCACGGATTTTCGTTTCGTGATTTATCAGCGTTTTCATTACCTACTCCGCTCGTCCGTACAATGTATTCTCATCGATCCGTTTGGTTATTCCAAAAAGTCCGGCGAGCGACGCGTCTAATCCGACACGTAAGCAAGGCGAATTTTCTTGGCTTGTTCTGGTGTTTTATTAGTCACGATCACTCGTATCGACGAGCATAAGCCATATACTCGGTCGGAAAATTCTTCCCGATGTGTAAGAAAAATCACCTGAGTTTGAAATAAAAATATATATTTCTGTTCCGTAACTTGTTTTTTCAATTTCAAAGAAAAGTTTAAAATTCAATGAGGAAGAAAATCATCGGGGTTCAACTAGAGAAATAAACACACAAATTGAGTTGAAGCTTTTCCAAATCCATTATGAAATGAAGAGATACTTTGAGCAGCACACACACGCACCCGCATGTGGATAATCTTTCTACAAGATCAATGAGTGGTCAGAATGTACATTTGAACAATTCACTTTCCGCAGCACCACAAAGCTCACTTCGAGAGAAAGCAAAAGTGAGTCTTGGAACATGAGACTTTGAAACTAGAAGTTTCGCAAGTAAAATTAATGAATGTTGAATTTTTTTTTACAAAATTCAGAGATGTGTGTTTAAGTATCCAAGTAAGTTTGTCACAGCCTATTTTCAACTGCATCAGAGGAAAATTCATTCTGTAGAAAAATTATATACTTTTTTCCTCTTTTTCTGTGTCTATTAACTTACGCATTTCCTAGAATATTTTAAAACACTAAAATACTTTTCGAGAGTAATAAAACATGATTTACGTAAGTGACTATAAAATTTGCTATACTATATATCTATGTGTCTCACATCTAGTTTCCGTAATTCCAAGCGTGCAACAATATACAGCATTATTTTCACTCGATAGATGAAAATGGTTATTAGAAATTGTTTGTTTGTTTCGCTACTCGCTATCATATGTGTAAACGGAGGTGAGAATATTTTATTTCAAATATATGTTAGTGCACTAACCCTTTTTGATATTCAAATAAAACCGTATACCACAAAAAGTGCTTCTATAATCATGTATTGTTACCATATTATTAATTCATTATCTATTGAAACTAAATGATAGATCCTCTGGGCATATACACCACACCTAGTCCATCTGGTAAGTTCAATTTATAGATATATATATTATCCTCTTACAGTAGACAAAATCTAATTTCATGCGAAATCGCATTTCACGCACTAGTACTTTTTTCAAATGCTCTTTAAACGAGCACTCGTCACATAAGATACGAGTAACACTCGTCTTGAAAATTTCACGCACTAGATGCATAATATACTACATTGATATATTTTATTTACAGATTCGTCACAAGAAAAACCAAAAAGTTTGGATGTCATTTGTCGTGAGGTCTGCACAAAAGGTAACTCAACTGTATATAGAACCTTGGGCACTGCCTAATTTTTGAACTTGCTAGTCTTTATAAAATAAAGATGTCAAAATGAATTGATTTTCAAAAGTCACAAGGCTACTCGCTTAATTAACTCTTTCTTCTTTCAGATGATCTTGGGAAATTCACGTTAGATTTCTGTCAGAACAACTGTCCAGGCTTTATTAAAAGCTCAGGTACGAATGTTTTAATTTTTTGAAATTGGTATGTCATCCTGGAAAATATGGGTTACATAAATGTTAACGTGTTCCGTAAAATTTTCAGGAACAACCGATTCAAGTCTGGAACCACCAGTTTCGACTGAGCAGACAGACGAATCTGGTGAGTCGCATGTTTCAATGTATTATCAATGCTATTACAATCTTGACGAGCACACTCAATCGAATAGATAGTATCATCAGAAACCTCATTTTCACACGAATACAAAAATATTGCTATTGAAAAATTTCATCATCTGGATTATTAATAATATAATAATTTCAGAAAATCCAAAGAAACCCACATGGCTTGAGAGCCTGTGTAGAATAAAATGCAGCAAATGTAAGTAGTAAAATAAAAATTGTCGATGGAATAAAAAGATTTTGAACTATTTCCTTGGATAGTTTTCTTGCAAATTTAGTTATACGTGTTTTTAAATTAACTATAGAGATTTATCTTTCCTCGTGTAATCATATTCCACTCCGACAACAAATTATATCAGATATATTATATCAGATATATCATGGCTTGATATATATGTTTCAGATGAAGGTTTAGGACACCACATGCAAGAATTTTGTGAAGAATACTGCTGGAATTAATATAGATCAACAACCGATTTCCTTACGTATCTTAGATACTCTGGAGAGATTCCAATTCATTCAATGATTATTTACCTGAATAGAAAATATCTCAATAGAATCCGAGAGAACGATATTCTCTGTCTCAAGAGCTTTATTCATTGACAATCACAGAAAGGAACACCTTATTAAAACTCACGATTATTGCATTGTCATATTTTATTGAAACCCAAAGAAAAGTGTCACTCATTCATTACGCAAATATTTACGAGGACTTTTTGTCTGTGCTAATAAAGTGATACGCAAATGATATTACAACTTGATTATAATTTCTCAATTTATATTTATATTAGTTCAAAAATATCGCTCATATCAGACGTAATTTTCTCAAAAGGGTATAACGCTTGCAACTCGTACTGAACTTGTGCTGAACGCATAACCTAATGAGTACACGAAGCTCTACTTCATGCTCATGTTGCATACATTATTTTTCTTCGAGAGCCTTTGCGCATAGTACGGATATTCAAGAGAACGACAAAAAAGCTTACTTTTTAAAAAATCAATACGGTACTTAGAGCATATCATTGAATTTTTTATTAATCGCCAATTAATTACAAGCTCACCTTAAAATGTTAATGTGTCCCTATCGAAAAAAAACAAGCTGGAATTAGAACTGGATTGTACCTTAAGATTCCACGTACAGCTGAGAACATTACGGGAATATTTTTCAAAGAAATATAGGTGGGATTTTTCGAGTTGAAAGTATTCACCAATTATTATAAATAGCTGTTGAGCACGCCTACTAAATGACAACCCACCACACTATCTCCACTGTATTCCTCTTACCCAAGATCATATCCCACTCCCGGAGTCGACGTGGCGGCTTGACTTGCGGCCGACTCGCAAGGGGTTGAATAAAGTGGCGCGCGTCGCGACAAACATAGTGGAGTTCACTTTTCGCGTGCTTCCAATTGGAGCTTTGGGAGAGGGGGGGGGGGGCTTCAATCATATCCAATCATTATGGAACGAAAATCCTCAAGGCTAGGCAAAAATCTCACTCACTCTAGCGTGCGTCCACTCCGGTGTGACTGCTTTTCTTTTGTTCCGTCCATCAGAGTGAGTTTTTTTGTCACCTTCAATGATGCATTCGATTGTTCGCTCGAAGATAACGCTCGAAATAAACCCTTGAGAATTTCTTTTACCGTCAATGATTGATGAATTGATACATTTTGTCAGCTCTTTCGTGCCACCATTCGGTCAGGCTATTTGCTTCAGAAGTCATCAACTCACAATTGCCTTTTTAAGCGTCACATCGAATGATGTTAAGTAGAATCTGTTTCGATGCATACAATGATGTCTAGAAACACATGCCGAGTCACATTCGAAAGAAATTTTGTATTCGCCATACGTCACCGTCCACGATTATTTTTCTACACGGCAATCGAAACCGAAAGAAAGATTAGAGAGGCGCGATCGCGAGATCGTTCCGCGCCCGCGAATGCATCCATCCGAGAATATTCCCGCTCGCCCGCTAGTCCAGCTAACGCAAATGACAGCGAGGACACACACACACGCACATACGAGAGGAATAAACAAGAAATTTTTGAAAAAGGAAAAAGTTGCGTTGTGGGTATACGTATATATATATATATAGATGCGCGGGCGGGGCATATCGCATGCCGGGCCATGGAGCCCGGGGCTAGAGCGGCCACGGCCAACAACATCGTTATGCAGAGAGACGCTGTGTGCCCCGGGCGATTCGCCGAACCGACCGCCGGCGACGAGCCCGAGCTCGATGACGACGCTCGCGCGCTTCTATACTTATATATATGCGCGGCCGCGTTTCGTCATAGCACAGGACCCCGCCACCCAAAAAAAGCTCACCTCCCTCTGCGCCCAATCGTAACTTTTGACTCCGCGGACCGTTGGGTTTTGCTGAATCTTTTCACTGAAATCAGTGGTGCCTCCTCGCATTATTAGGTAACCGTATATTTTATTCCTCGGCTCTGTTACTCACTATTGCCGATATTCTTCGTGCGCGATTTCACGCGATGATTACACTAGTAGGAACTGGTTGCGGGTCGGGTTTAGAAGTACAAATGAAAAACTTGACTTGTGGCTGAATTACGAGTGAATTGGCCGTGACAATCGTGGAAGCGTCTCGCTTCATCAGCTGGCAAGGGAACAATAGTGAGACCCGCGAGTCCCCGATGCGCAGAGACCGACTCGAAGAATAACTCACTTTAGTATTGTAATTCTCCTTATTATTGCTCTGAATACTATCCGTTATTCCAAAATCGTGTGAGATACGGTCTATGATCACATCTTCAGTTTTTGCGAACTAACTGGCCTCGTCAGGCTACTTTTTATCACAACAACTAGTTAGTGCATTAGTTTTTGGCACAAACATCTGTACACCAAATAGCACAATCATTTCTCGCCACTCGTTTAGATTCACCATGATTTACATTATTATATACGGAAGTGAGAGCAACGTCTTCTTCTTCTTCTTCTTCTTCTTCTTCTTCGGTTGGTTCTATATACCGTTAGTCGGCAGCGTACGCTGGGGCGTTTGTTTAGAGAATGTTTATTCGAAAATGTTAAACAAAAACCTGAGTTTTCATTTTCGTTCTCCGTATCCTATTGGATTGGCCCTCAAACAACGCATCTCACGAGTAATCGCTAACGAGTCGAACTGGAGGAAAGAAAATGTTGTCGAACTCCCAATTCAAAGAAACATCAAAGATGATGCTTCGCGTATAGGTAACCGAAAACTTGACCGTTGTGTATGTTATATTATACAAATTGCAATCAAACTTGTGGTCCTTCCTGCGCACGGCTCCTAGTTACGGAAATTTGAACGATCAAACGAACTTACCTGTAAGTGAAGTTCGATCGTAATTATACGAGGACTCGTTCGAAGAGATTAAAAATGTAGTACCGCTTTCCAGCGCCAGGTGTCGCCTTTTTCAGAGAAACAAATTTGGTCTTCTCTCTACACGCGTGCGTCTTTTCTTCATATAGTTGAGAGGTAAGAGATTTCAGGGTGGGATTCTTTTAAAGGATTGGGAGGGATTTTAATCTCTTCGAACGAGTCCTCGTATAATTACGATCGAACTTCACTTACAGGTAAGTTCGTTTGATCGTTCAATTATACTTCGTCCTCGTTCTCAGGATTAAAAATGTAGATGTTTAGAGATACATTTAACTTTTTTTTATTTATGAGTTCTTACAAGTTCTTACAAGGAATGCGTTTACAATAACACGGATTCGGCGAAGTTCTCTTCGCTTTCTTCGATCTGTCTGTTATAAAATTTTGCAAAAACTCTTGAATCTTTTGACCACCCAGCTGCGTTTTTGATAATATTCAAGTCTATTCCTTTTTGAAAAGCTCTAGAAGTGGATGCATGGCGTGTGCTGTGCGCCGTAAATTCTTTTCCAACACCAGATTGTTCCAAAACTGACTTTAACCATCTACATATGGTTTGCGCTGAGGCTGGTCGGTGTGGTTTTTTATAAGATATAAAAAGTGAATCATTATTTTTCCTTAGATTACGCGTTATTTCTATATAATGAATAAGAGCAGTGGCAACACAAATTTTAGGTTTATCCTTGAAGTATGGGAGAAACGAGTATGGCTGGTTCGCTCCTGGTCTAGATGTTTTAATTATATCTTTTATTTTTATTTCAACGCCTGAAGAAATTATATTCAGACCTTCTAGTTTCGTCAAGGACAGAGATTGCGCCCTGAATCCTGTACCAAGAGCGAGCAGCATAACTAGTTTCATTGTGATTTCCTTAAGACTCAGTTTGCTCAGTGGATACATTGATTCTAATTTTTTTAACACTAAGTTAACGTCCCAAGTTTTACAATATTTTGGGGCACTCGGTCTTAATCTATAAATCCCTTTGAAAAACCTATGTAACAATGGATCAGTTTGAAGATGTTTGTTGTTGATTAGAGAAATAGCAGAACGTGCCGAGTTTAGCGTTCCGTACGAAGCCCCTTCTTGGAATTTTTCTGTTAAAAACTGGATGATAACATAAGTCTCTGCATCGTATGGATTTTTGTCATGTTTTGTGCAAAAATCCCACCATGATCTTAAAGGAGAATTATATTGCTTCATTGTTGAGTCGGCGATAGATGCAGTTACAATCTCGACCGCGGCATCTGACAGATTCCTTCTGTCGTAGTTTTGCCGCATAGCACTCCGACAATCAACGAAAGTTGGGATGACAACGGGTGAATTAGTTTCCTACAAGGAGATAACAACAATTTGTTAGATGGTCTGAGGGTTATTGCCTCACCGACTAATAAATTTTGAAATTCTGGGTACCATGCCTGACTTGGCCAGAGAGGGGCCACTACTATACCCAAAGCTTTGTCATCACGAATCTTTTTCAGTACCCGGGGCATTAAGGAAAAAGGTGGAAACGCGTAGAAGGTATCCTGATCCCATTGTCGAGTAAACGCGTTTATCGTTACAGCATCTGGGTCGTATTTCCAAGAACAATATTTTTTACACTTTTTATTAATTCTTGTGGCGAAAAGGTCTATGGTGGGTTCGCCTAGTTCTCTTTTGATCTGTTTAAAGGCATCCCATGACAATTCCCACTCTGTGTCTATATTGGAAATACGTGACTCTTCATCAGCAATAACATTTTCTTTGGATGCGATGTATTCTGCAAATACCCAGATATTTCGGACCTCACACCATTGCCACAATTCTCTTGTCAAATTATTTAATAACGGGTATTTCACGCCACCCATTTTATTCACATATGCTAATGCAGTGCTATTGTCGATGCGTAATAAGATTTGACAGTTCTTGTCGTTTATACAGAAGCATTTTAATGTGAGGAAGGCAGCGAGTATTTCTAAGTAATTTATATGGTTTCTTCTTTCCTTGGTATTCCAAAAACCGTGTGCCCGATTGCCTTGGCATGCACCACCCCACCCAGTAGTTGAAGCATCTGAGAAAATTTCCTTTTTAAACGAGAAAGATCTAATCGGATTATAAGTATAAGGGATTTTATTTTTCCACCAAAGTAAGTCTTTAATAGACTGTTCCGAAACTGTCGTTACAGCATTCATATTGCCGTTGGATTCCTTCAATGCTACAAATTTATCCCTTTCAAGATTCTTATAATAAAGCCAACCATATTTTATGGCTAAGCAGGCGGAGGTCAAAAGTCCCGTCAAACTCGCTATTTCTTCGATTTTACATTTGTTCCGTCTAAGCATTTTTTCTACGGAATCGATAATCTTTTGCCGTTTATTTTTCGGTAAGCTTAGTCTCATTCGCACAGAGTCAAAATTGAACCCCAAGAAAATGCATTGTCTGACTGGTAATGTGATGCTTTTCTTATAATTTATAATGAACCCAATTGCTTGCAGTAATGCTTTTGCTATTCTTGTATGGATAAGGCATTTAACATAACTTCGTGCAATAATTAGTATATCGTCTAAGTAGATTATGACTGTAATGCCAATAATTCTTAAAATTTGCACAAAAGGTTTTAAGATTTTTGTGAAGGTATATGGGCACGAAGAGAGTCCAAAAGGGAGACATGTAAACTGTAATAGTCTGTTATTGTGAATAAAGCGTAAATATTTTTTGTGCTCAGGGCACATGGGTACTGTAAGAAATGCATCTTTGAGGTCCAATTTACACATAAAATCATCGGGTTGTAACAAATTGATCGCCGTTTTGGCATTTTCCATTTTAAAATGGTAAGAGGTGACAAATTCGTTGAGTTCTTTTAGGTTAAAAATGAACCTATAACTCCCATCTGACTTGGAAGTCAAGAAATATGTAGAAATAAACTGACCGGCAATCGGCTGGCAATTTTCAATTGCTCCCATTATTAGTAATTTTTCAATAGCTGCATCGATCTCACGTGTTTCCACAGAGTTGAATTTAGGTAGATTCGGTACGCGTAATTGTTTGGCTTGAGCGAAAAATGGAATTTTGTAGCCTTCAATGCTTTCTAAAATAAAGCTGTCATTTGTGATCGCTCGCCAATTATTTATATACCTTTTTAATCTACCTGCAGTTTTTACCTCTATTGGCGTCGTCCCTTGTAGTGCTGTTGTTGTCTCGAGAAACTGCCCGAGCTGCTGCGGTGAGACATTGGCTGGGAGTGTGATGATGTCCGAGGTGTTCGTTGTTGAGTCTTGTTCGTTTTTTTGGGGGGCCCTGCATAAAATTTCTTGCGGTACATCGTGCTGCCCTCCGTTGACGATGTCCGCTTCCAGTTTAACGAATTATTAGGTTTCAATGGAGCCTTATTCTCGCTCCTCATTTCAGCCCCAGTTTTCACAATAGCTTGTAAATCCTTGACTTTATCACCAAGTTTTTCTCCAAACAGCATTTTTCCGACTTCAGCTTTATCTAAAACTTCTTTAAATTTTTTATCGTATGCTGGAGTGATAAAGGCTCTCCGAGCGGCATTAGTCGAATGAAGCAGATCAGCCATCAACATTATAGAGTTAGCCAGCATTTGTAAGACCGTATCTCGATCAGCACCCTGGTCCGATTCATCGAATATTGCTGTCAAGGCCAAGGCTGTGGAAGCCAGCGCTGTGCTCGCAACTTTGTACGAGTCCTTGAAGTGATCGTCACGTTTACGTGCGATATCCGTCAGCCCAACCATGATCTCTTCATTTAGTTCGGGTGGCTCTAAGTAGATGTCGTCTCCGATCCGCGGAACGGATTCTAGAATGTCCTCTTTCGATTCTTTCTTTAGGCCCGATGAAATCCAGCCCTTGATTCTCGGTAAAAGTTCTTTATGTATCGTTAGCTTATTATCTTTGGCTTTTTCTGGATTTTCACCGAACAATTCGAACGCCCGTTTATCGGGACTTTCCTCTGCTTCGGAGTCTGAGCTTGACGACGACGAACTACTTTCGTTCGATTTCTTAGAACCTGCGAACCGAGAGAAATACTCACATATTATGATGCACTCAAGTAGGGTTATGTAACGTCACGGCTAGAACCGAGCTCGTCACGGCTGGGTATGAGCTTGTTTTTTTTTCGTTTGATTCAGTTGAACTTAACTAAACGTTGTCGTAGCTAATACTACGCTCGAAACCGCGTAGTGGTGTCGTAGCTAAAACTACGCTCGACCACGATATATTTTTGAGCTCATACAAGGTGCCTATACCTGTGGGGCTAGCTCCTCCGTCTCGCGATTTCGGTGCTCCATCGGGATCGTCGGCTTCATCCTGTTCTGTTAGTCGGATAAGTTTTTCCGACATTTGCTGCAGTTGCTCTCGCAGGTCGTGGAGTTCTGCTTTGCGTTTTTCCTTTGTCATCGTTGCGCGTGTACTAAGGCGTCCGGCGACGTCGGCGCCTGAAAACGTTATGAAGAAAAGACGCACGCGTGTAGAGAGAAGACCAAATTTGTTTCTCTGAAAAAGGCGACACCTGGCGCTGGAAAGCGGTACTACATTTTTAATCCTGAGAACGAGGACGAAGTATAATTATTAGATTTTAATTCGAGTTTAAAGAATGTTTATATGCTTCTTCGGTTGGTTAATTGGCACCGAGGTGGAGATGTCCTGTTCGCGTGGCCATCAATAGGTGCTACTGCAGCGATTGCGCAGAACAGAAAGCGGTACATTTGAGTTTTCGGCGCAATATCTGAAAAAAATTGAATGGGCCCGAGCGCCCGCCTCCTTCTCTTTTGGACTTCGAGAGTGTCTGCAGCCGGAGGAGCGCGCGCGTGGCCTCCGGGCGCCGCCTGGGGGCCGGGACACTCTCTATATGAAGAATTCCCCGGCCCTCAGGCGGTAGAAATGTGTTTGGTGCAGGAACAAAGTGTTGGATGGAGATTCTAGATGATATAGAAAACTGCAGAGATATGATGCTGGAATTCAGAGTGTAACGTGGACATTTTTTGGCTATGTTCAGTTTTTACTTACGGGGGAAGCTCGGTTGTTTGGAGTGATTGGTGTACATCAGGGCCGAAGAACGGAGTTTTCTCCACAGGTACAAAAAGTATTCGCAATAGGAGCCTCTGTCTCGGTCAGAGTTTATGGGAAGGTTGAGAAAATCAGTTTTGCTTTGGTGGGGTGTTATAAGTGGCAGTAGGGTATAAACGGTGGTTTGGGGTAATGTAAATTGGAATTGAGGGTGGACGAGTGTTCGAGAGTCTATCTGCGATTTCGTTGCCGGGTATTCTCACGCGACTATGGGATCCAGGGCAGAGTAATAGATTTTGATGAGCGATCGATCGATTAAAGGGTAAGAATCAGTTAAAGGTACAGTAAGGTGCTGAGCGAGTCTCAGGATTGCTTCGTTTATTATAGATGCATTGGGATATTCGAGTTCGTAGAATAGACAAACCTCCCGAGGATACGGCGTACTAAAAAATCATGAAGTATATATATATATACTTAGGGGTGCGCGCGCGTCACGAGTATAGGCGCACGTGGCTTGCGGCGGCGACGGTGGGAGGGGGGGGCAGTGCGCGCCGTTTGTCGGCCGCCGATTCCGCGCGCACTGCTACAGTCCGGCTCGGTCGGTCGCACCGCGCGCACCTCTTTCTCGTTGACGCGCGCCTCGCATACCGCGAATCTCGCATACACATACGCAGCTCGAAATTCGCGTGATCGCGTGCAGCGTTTGGTGAACCAGTGGACGCGTCTCCTCGCCTGTGGTAAACAGTGTGCCGGTTTTTCTTTTTCAACAACGCAGCTGCGTCTATGTAGCGGAGCAGCCGTGCCGAGCTGCCCCCGCACCGGTTCCTACACCATCGTGGACTTCAGCACGGCCGTCAACCTGGAGCCCACGTGCCAGAAACGGTGAGTCCGCTGCTGCTTCTGCTAAGACGTAACATCCCCTGGACACGTGTATACTTTGAATTTTCCTTTCGTTCGCGACTCTACAGATTGTGGTTGACTAACCAGCTGCAACGGTGGAAATTCAATGTGTGTAGCTGTGTACGATTGTTTTGACGACTTGCTACCATTGCAGGACGGGTATAATAATTGCATACATATTGAACAGGAGACGACTGAAGGCAATATTTTTTTGAACTCGGAAGATATCAAAAGTATATAATTAGAGTATCAAGCAGCTCGATTGATTGGCGTGTCAATTTAACGGGGGTAGCTCAGCCCATAGAACTATTTTAATAATCGTCGAGAATGATTGTACACCACTCCAAAAACGGTTATCCGATTCGAGTACACGTTGCATCTCGATCCAAGTGTAATCGAGTGAAATTTGCACAAATCAAATTGCAACACACGTGCGCTCGAATCAAAGAATCGTTTTCGCAGCTTATGACTCTGACATGAATCAAAATAAGGATCTCGTCTGGCGGAAAACGAAAGAAATTATCCGATTGATACAAGTCGAGCCCAAAGATCCACTACACCCGTTGAAAGGGCCCTAATCTCCCATGGCTCGGGTATATATATCGCGAATGGCCGTTGTCAGTTGGTCGGGTAATTCGAGGTAGGCTCGTTGGACACGCGACTGGTCCATCCGGCCGCTAATGAGCCCCGAATTTGCGCGCGCGCGCGAGTTGCGCACGCCACACGTTGGCAAGAAGGCTATGCGCGGCGCGTAAACAGGCTTTCGCAACGCGCTACTTCGCCCCGAGCCAATTGCGCTCGATCGACACACGCGCGCTCACGCAGTCAAAGCAACGAGGATTCTACGATACGCCCGAGTGGCTCGTTCGAAATTTCCCGCAACGAGCATTATTGATCTGGCGCGTAGTGTTTTACCTCGTGTTCGCGCGTTTTGGTTAGAAAAACTCCGTCATAAGAGACTAGATTCAAATTGCCTCTTTGCGAAGGACACTCGATTCGGCGCGGATATACGAACACGGTTGGTGTAAAGGTGCAGGGAATACTTTCGATTCGCCGAGATGAAAATTACTCTGTATCCCATGCGGTATGGTTTGAAGTTTGTTGGACTTGTTGGCAAGGCGAATCATCCTTTTCATGGTGACTTCCCCACACCACGCGGTAATCTACTCGTTGATGAAAAAGAAAAGGCAAGAGTGAGCTGCGTTGATCCATCACCAACTCGTCGTTCCACCAGCAGCCTGACAAACTGAAAGGAACGATTCCTCGCGATCGTTACAATCAAATTCCTCGTCGCGAGCTGCAGCGACGTTTCGTTCGAAAATCAGCCGGGCAATCAGCCGGTCGGGAAGACGCGTAGCCCCCCCGGTTGATCGAGAGCGAACGGGGGGGTATCGTAAACACTCCAATAAAACAATATGACATGTACGAACGGCCGACCGTGGCCGGCGCCGTAAATTTTGTTGCTGCGCAATTCAGCTGATTTTTTTTCCCTTCCTCGTCCACGGGATATAATAGCGCAATTACCGCACTCCCCCCATTATCCTGCCCCCCCCTTCCTCCGCGCGTTGGAGCGTGCCGAAAATGCCCGTATGTTATACGACGAGCGCGCGTATGCCGCGACGAATTAATTGGTATAGACACGGCAGGCCGAGGTCGCTCCTAATCAATCAGCAGCGAATGGTCGACCGGCAAATGAGACGCGTGGCCGATTTATATACTTTCGAATCTCCCACTCTTCTTCGGACTTCGCTCGGCGATGGGGTCACGCGCGCGCACACGGCGAAAGGTCGAGCTAGCCGGCCGATTGTTGTAACTGTGTACTCGGTCGAATTTGCGCGGATTCATCCAGGAGCTATTTGTCGATAGCTCGAGCTCGACGATGAAAGCTCGTTTCGTATGAAAAATCATGATTTCGTAATGTTGAGCAATTCATAAGATCGAAAGGGTCGAGAATTTGAAGATTGTAGGATGGGAGCCTTCGTATCGCGAGAATCATTAAGTTTTACAGAGAAAAAAAAATTATTCCACGGTGAAAATTGTCTTTTGTGTTTTTTGTAACATACTGCTTCTGGCGAACATATTCGGATTCTATACGAGGGAAAAACACATACGAGAATACATATAATTGGGCGGTGATGAATCGAGCACAATTTTACTATGTTCACAGCGAGCTCGGAAAACGTCCCCACGTGTCTAAACGAGCTTTTCTTCGCGCACCGATAATTCAAACGCGCTCTTCTTCGTCGGGAGATTCTGGAATGTGCTTTTCTTCGTAAATATACGAGCCGTCGGTACACAATGTATGCGTACGACGTGCTAATCGTCGATCAAGCGCGCGTGCCACGTCTGGTCGGACGCGCCGGCTTCTCTTTGAATTAGTCGCGCGCCGGCACACGCGAGCGCCAGTCGGTGCAGCTCTTTAATTGCGGGATCGATTGGATTATGGAGCCTCGGTGTTACGCCGGCGCTTGCCGACTGATTTTCATCCGCGACGTTAATTATTCGATTGGATCGAGCATTTCCTGGGCGCGACGTATGTTGATCGGTATTTCGATGGTCAACTATGGATTCTATTTTGTTACTTCGTACAATAGTTTTTAGCCTTTACAGCCGTGAATCGCGTACGCATGCGCGTATTCTCAACCTCGTGCACGGATACTCTTGCACGATACGAAATCTCTGACTCAAGCAGCCTCCCACTCTCGACGCCGAGTTGGAGCTCATATTTGAAGCGTTGAGTCGCGATTCACGAGCGCCCGTGTCATTCTTTTCACAGACTCAGTCGCGCATAGGTCTCTAGAAGCATATATCTGTGATTGTCGAATCGATTAGATTTTTACTTTACAAAAACGAATACGAGATTTTAATCTCAATAAGCGTCAAGTCAACTTGACCCTAGCCCTTTACCAGGTTTTGCGCGTGTGCACACGAGATCTTTAAATCATTTTGGCGCGTACGTGCTGTACTAAGCACATCGCAAAGCGTAAAGTTACTATTTGATTCAAAGCGCTTATGTATTTAGCACTAATTTCTTGAATTTATATGCAATTAATGTAAAGTTCAAAATAAAGGAGGGTTTTTTATGCCGAGGCTTTTTCCCTACAAACAGTGTTTTTAAAACTTTTTTATTAACTCACGAATCACGCGAAAATACTCGGCCGCAGCCGAAAGGTACGGCTGAGGAGGGCCTACAACCCTACATATTTATTCGTACAATTAATTTTACTTCATCTGTGATATCAAGTATATTGTCGACGGAAAAAGTTGAAATAACCTTCCCATAGGATCATGTAATACTGTCGTCTGTTATTCTACCCGAAATTTTTCATCTATAGATTTCATTAGAAAAAAAAGTATTGATCCGAACACATTTAAAATTAACGGCTAATAATCAAATCAAATTACGATTATCTTGTTCACATACACTTATTACTTCACGCTCTTTCACGCACGCGTCACATGGTTCGATCTAAGCCGATCGTCAAATCACGAGATAGCTGGCTTCAATTTACAGGTCATTACTTTTCATGCCAGGTAACAAATGGACCAAATGAAGAAAAATGAAAAATGAATAATCGATAGACGTGAACAGAGTTCGAAATTGTCCTGAAGCAAAACCACACCCGTGCGTCCAGTATACGCTTTAGAATTTTGCCCTCGAGTGAAAATCCCGTTGATCAAAGGATAAACAAATTGATTAACGTTTCGAATTATCTGAAATCATCGACGAAGAAACTTCAAAGACGGTACATGCACCAGAAAATGTTTCTCGAGCATCCAATCGATCATAATCCAACCTCACTCGTACTCTAGATAATTTCAATTCAAACGTTCCTGACCCTACCTCGTGTGTGTATTCCCCGTTCGTACGACGACGGAGCATCGCGAGGAAAAAAGCCCAAGTGAGACATACACGGCATACAGCAGCTCGATTTCAAAATTTAATCGAAGTCGTCGATCAGTCGGTGGTAAGTTCCACGCGAGAAGGCTGAGCGTTGCATCCGTGGGAGGATTAGCCGTTAATTCCACATCTAACGACGCGCGCGCGCTCCGTCGAGAATTAATTTCCTCAGCATCTCTTTATCGGGCGATCGTGAAAGCATCGGCGAACCTACACACACACACATGGCCCTACGATTGCGATTATAAATAAACAGTGAAATCGGCGCGCATCTTATTCATCGGTGTGCGCGGGGGCAAACGACGTACGCTACCGCGCCGCGTTAGCGGCGGAGTTAATTTGAGCATTAATTAAGCTATACGCGCGCGCGCACGGGAAATTTATGTGTACACGCCGCATTCGCGGTTCAAAGCATGTTAATGCGAAATGAGTTAATTATGCCCAACGGTATATGTATATAAAAGTGCGCTGCTGAAAATCCATGACTCTGCTCTGGCGTGCATTTCGCGGCGGGCGCGCGTGGCAAATGAATTTGCGGAATTTTTTACTGCGCTCGCACCGAAACCCGCCAAAGGGTATATATTTTCCCGAATGAATGTATGTATAGGAAAACGAATGAAAAACAAAAACGGAAAGGAAAAAAGAAAAAATCGCGCCGTGATCCGTATACACAAACGCAGCGGCAGCTCTGCTGCAACGCATGTATATATTCCAAGCTTTTCCCAAAGGTGAAACGAGAAAATCCATTTCGAGCCGTGTGTATACGCACGGGGAATCGAAACTTCGAAAGACAGGGCCTTCTCTCTGTTTCTCCGGTCGAGCCGACGCGAAACGACCTATACCCAGCAACACCCGCGAAAAAAATCCTGGGAAAATTCCGAGCCGAAAAAAAATCCTCCTCACTTCCGGACACCCCATATCGACAAACGCCCGCGAACTCAAACTCGGGCAAACATATATACACTGGCGCGACTCGTGATTATACTCGAGCCTCGCGGAGCTCCGCAAAAGCTCCGGGGCGATCGCGGCAAGTCGGGTCTCGGTCTATATATATATAAAGAATTTGGCCCGGGGAAAGGTGGGTGGGTGGGTGGGCGCTCGGGGGGAGCAGCAGGGGGGGGGGGATTGGCCCGAGGCGGGCCCGAGAGTTGTTGGGCTCTTTCGCGCTGCAGCCGCCCCGGCTCTGCGGCGTAATTAGAAGCGAGCGCCTCGGGGGCTGTGCTCGGCTCGAGAGAGAGAGAGAGAGAGGTAGAGAGGAGCGGGCGCGGGCCCTCGGGCTGACGAGTTACCCGGGCCGAAATTATTCATGAAGCTGCGCGCGCGCGAGAGAGACCCAGCCCCCGCAAATATTTCATTTCCGTTTTTCCCAAGCCCCAGCGAGGAATTTCGAGTGCCGCCACCGCGGCCGCCGCGTTTAAACTGGGCCATGACCGCCGCAACTCTCCACGCCGAGCCATGATACGCGCATTGTTGCACGCCCCCCCCCCCCTCCGCGTACGGGTGTGTATATATCCAGACTTGGTATATGCGGCTGTTTGTTCCGTCGGCTGGTGTATAGATGCACCGGATCGTAAGTGTGTTCGGGAGTTGGAGACGGAGAAGAAAATGGGAAAGTACATTAAGTGTTATATAATTTCCAAACCCGCGTCACTCTATGCAACCATTTTCAAGCATTTTAAAATACTTTTTATCATTTTTCTCAGTTTTTGCTTCTATTTGAGCCCTTGCCAATTATGATATGCGCCAATTATTCATCGAATATATATATGAGTGTTGGATTATCCAATGTTTACAAATCGAATAACATATTCGAAACTTTTGAGTCACTTAGAAATGTGCCTCAAAAACATATACATCTCCATAGAATATAATCTATTTGACCTCGTCCCTCGCAGACGATTCTGAGACCTTATATCTATGTGAACATTTCTGGCGAGGAAAAATGAGTCGGGAATCAGGGAGAGAGCTCAGAAATGGGTGGATAGTTTAGTTTTGATTCCCATTAAGCGAAAAACATGGAAACGTCCTCATTATTTACAAATAAATTGATGAACAAATTGATAATATTATTCTAAGGGAACTTATTTCATAATAATTTTCCATATCTGATTTTTCGAAATAATGGTCGCCGCCTCGGATCAGTTATCTGCCATTTAATAATTTTGACAAAATTCGTGTACAGAGTATCGAATAAAGTTCTCAGCACAAGTTTGATCTAATTTCGCCAAATTTTTAGATTTTTCAAATTTTTCAATCGCTATACTGAATTGAACATTTGGAATTTTGAAAATTATGCACCAGAAAACCTCAATCAACTATCAAGGTTTTTATGTCCGCTGGAGTGGTCGTAACATAGGTGTAACATAAGCTATAAACAATGAGCAATATTGTCCAAATAACATGAATAATCGATTAAATCTGCGAAAAGTACTCGCGACGATTCCTAATTATCCACCGAATAAAACTTCGAACTCATTCACGATTTGACGTGAATTAAGGAACTTCCTGGGGGCGTCATGACAATTGCTTGAGTTATCCCTCTTGTACGACTCCCCTTGAGGTATGTAACCGGCCAAGTCGAACATACCACTGACGAAAACCGTTTCAGAGCCAATGCATCGTGCATTGTATAAATATATGCACCGACGAGTCCGCCAATCGATTCCCAACACGGCGCCGTACTGCCAAGATCGACGGCAAGACAAACGAACCGAGTGGAAGAGCCGTATACATGAGGATTCACGTGTTCAAATTGCAGTCCCGCAGTACACACACTGGCACATCCGTGAGCTCGTGTACGGGTGAGCAGAGCAGCGGAGAGGAGCTGCTTTATACTCGGGAGAGCTGCGCGTGCCGCTGCTCTCTGTGCAGCCTGTTGATATATGTATATATCTATCGAGGCGCGACACGCTGCACGCGGGGGAGGACCGCTACTGTATACGCTCCTATACTCGGGCGTAACACGCGGCGCCAGATGATGATAGGGGCGCCCAGTTGCGCACTGCAGCGCTCGATCGGACTGATGAGGTTGCGCGGCCGTGCCGATGCGTTTGTCACTCTGTGGCTCGACGTCGAGGCTCAATCTAACCGAAACAAACGTGACGAAATGCTCGGTCGGATCTCTTCGTCCTCTCGCAGAGTATACTCATTCAAAAAAAATCAGCAATATTCATACGATGAAAACGATATTATACACTCACAAAATTATCTTGTTGTTCCAAAGAGAATTAGACCTCATTGAGAATTTCCACTACTTCCAAACAGAATCTTCTTGAGACAAGAATTTTCTTCCACAATCGTCAATATATTAAGAATTGAAATTAGCTGAATCCTGTATGAGGCCTAATTCCCCTGAGAACAAGAAGATACTATTTTATATACCTATACAGCATCATTTCATATAATGCACAAGTTGATATTTATACGTACAATGTGAATTTCGTTTTTCTCCGAGTATCATATAAATTTCTCATTCATCTAGTATCGGACATAGCAGATGGAAAATTTAGATCTCGTCTTTATCGAGAACTGGGTATATCACTTCAAAAAATTCAAATCACTCCTCTCGTTGGAGAATTCACATCCACTCAACACCTCGTCGAGGTCCTGTGTTGTCTCGTTGGCGATTTTGGCTCTTTCCCATTTCTGATTGACGAGAATGTGAATATGGGAGCCCCGAGCCCCCGATGACATCAGGTGTATTAGCGATGCGACCGATATTGGCCAGGCCTCTGAGCCGACACGCGATTGTTGTGTACGTCCATAGAGAGCTGAGGGGCGCTATGCATTATCACTTGAGACGTGGTGCGGTTGACCGGTCGAGCAATCAATGCAACTATTACGCGACAACGTTCGACACTGAGAAACTGTTATGCTTGAAGCAATCAAAATCCGATGGTATCCATCGTAAATTCGTATTAATTTAGTGCCCATCGGATTTCCTCTTGCGAGTAGTGGAAAACCCACTGTCGGCGAATCCGCTCGATTCAATTGGATTTCGAATGGCGGTGAGTGGAATATTCGCATAGGTGAAAATGTATTTTCGTGTCTGGAAGCAATCTTATCAATCTTATCTACTTGCGACCCGTTCAAATTCACTGCGACTGCAATCAGATTTGCTTCAATCATATCATTATAATTGGACCAAGCATCAAAGTTTCTCCCCGTATGCTGCGGTGCAGTTGATTAGTGAAAATGGCACAACTGACGAACAGTGAGTATTCACTCGATCTCAATTCAGAAAACTTTTTGATTTATCAATACGGCCAATTATGAATTACTCGATGTACGAAACAGTGCGCTATTCAACTGTTCATTGGTAGACGAGAATTCGTGAATAATCATATAAAAAATAGTACAAAACAGGGAATATTTGACAATTATTTTCCAATGACTATCGTCGGGCTATGCGGTTTTCACGCAGAGATCCCAAGGGTATATACACATATATAGGAAGCTTCTCGAGCGACCTTCCGTCCCGGCGAGACATGCACCAAAAATCTCGACGACAGAGCCTCGGTAACAATTGGTCTCGCGCGCGGGCGAGACTCTTGTCGATCGCGCGGCGCACCAGGTTATACGCGCAGCACGCATATATAGGCGTGTTGCACGCGCGAGACAGGCACGTGCTCGCGCCTGCCCAGGGCGGAATGTGACAGCCGCGCTATGTGCGCGCCCCTTTTTTTCGGCCCCGTTTCATCCGGCGTGCGTGCGAGCACCGTTATCGCCAGCCTGTATATACAAATTAGAGCCACGGGATGAGAGAAAGATCCTTGCTATATATATATAAACACGCCTGTAGTTTCGCTGGGCTAGTTTCGCGCAAATGCTTTCCAGCCGATGTACACGCTCGAGTGAACTGGGGTCTCACGCTTCTCGGCTGAAATTCGTTTTGGTTTTCCAAACTCAAACTCCAACTGTTCGTTTGGATTAACACACTGTTCGCTGCGTGTCGTCAAACGCCGTCGTTTGATGTAGCGAATAATCAAATTTTTCACGCTGCTCGTTCGATCGCCCTATGGATTCTTGCGTAATATCGGTAAATTAGGTAACTCAAACCATATTTTGATCAATGGCTAAATCACAATAGTTATTGCAGCTGATGAGCCACTCTCAGAACGGAGCAAAGTAATTGTCAATGTACAGAGAAATCCATAAAATAAGAACATACAGAGAAGGTTATTAGTAATATTGGTGAAATTCGTGAATACCACTGCATATCCGGTTACTCGAGACGAACAATATTAAAAAAAAGCCGAGTTCTCGTTTGCGTGAATATCTGAAATAAAACCTGAGATTCCCGTGCGTCTGTTCACCCCCAGACTCGTTCTACTGGACAGGAAAGCGCGACCTGCGGAAATCCCGCGAAATCAATTCTCCTGTCGTGTTCGAAGAGAAACGCGGCAACGACATATAGGCGGAAGGTCAGCGTAGGCGAATGAGCTCTCGGACACTTTGGACTCAAGTACAATCGAATTTTTAGTGTGTGATACGCATTCAGAGTCAACTCACGAAGCAATGTAAATTAAAATACAAGTATTTGATTGTGTATAGCACTCGATAAATTCCTTACAGTAAAATCCTACAGTGAATATTCACTGTAAGCTTTATTCAAATGTCGCTCACTGTATTACAGTGAAAAGTCACTGTATAAGCTACAGTGAAACTCCCTAATTTTATATTTATAGTTTGAAATTCACTGTTGTCAGGGGGAAATTTCACTGTAACCACAGAGAAATGAATGTTACAGTGAAAATTCACTATATATAGTATATACTATATATAGTATATACTATATTCACTATATACTGTACTATAGTACAGTGAACAATCCACTGTCAGTACAGGGAAAACCGTTTCACTGATCGAATCCGACAGGGGGAGGGGGGAAACGTCGCACCGGAAAAAGCACTATAAACATATACTGTGGCGAACATTGTAATATACGAAGCGGGTGGAGCAGCCGACTCAATTAACGCTCGCGCGCATTCGTTTGCGGGCACGGGGGTTATAGACTCGCGACAGGCCGGGGAGTTTATAAATCTCGGTCGGATTTTCATAAACTGACAAGGGACTCGTGCGCCGCGTAATTGAAACGAAGAGTGTATCGCGAGCGCTAACGAGTTAATAGCGAGTAGACGACGACGACGAGCGGTGGCGGCGACCGTCAATAAATTTGCCACGACTGTACTACGCGCGCGAGCGCCGGAAAACCGGTCGCCAGCAAATCCGACCGTTTATATACCAACAGCTTCTCCCACGTGCGCGCGCGTATATATATATATATATATATATATATATACGCGGCTCGAGTGCAGATGAGGTGAATCGGAGAATGAGGTTCGAGATTTCAATGTACGCGTAGCACTTATTGTTTGTGTAGTAAAAAAACTTACTATTATGATTTGAAAAACAAGAGCGAGTCTGTAATCTCTGAATTTTGAATAGTTGAAATTTGCTGTTGGAGGGGTCACATTGCCTTGTGGTCAGAAATAATAGGATAAATTTTTCTGAATTCATTATAAAAACGAATGAAATGAATAGTAGTTTTAGAATATTTCAGAGAATTTAGAGAGCATACGGTGTGTGATAAATGATTCGATTCAGTATTTTTCCGCCCATTTTTGTAAGTATAAGAAAACGTGTGGGCTGGACATTTTTCGAATTCACTCCAAACAATTATTCATTCCCATTATCTACGCATACGTATTTCACTCAAGCCGTACAAGAGAGCAGCCAGCTCAATTATTCGCCGAGGATCGTTAACCTTTAAATTCCTCTCGTTCGCAACGGTAATACCGGTATATACGTACACTTTGAATGAAAAATCAAAAGGTATATAACAAAGTCGAGGCGAATAAACACTTTTCAGTGCATTCAAATGTCAGGCCGGAACGCGGACACTTTCAAAAGCACGCCCAACGAGTCTCATAAAATTGGCATCGCGCGCCCGCGTATATATATATATGTATATATGTATATGTATCGCACTCGATGCGTTGGAAATAAAGCGCACTCGAGGCTAGACGACGCGTCGACGTGGGCAATGAAAGCGAGCAATAACCCGGTTTCCCCCGCCCATCGGTCACCGATGTTTAGCCGATAAACAACCGCCAGCCACGAGGCCCCGGACGATTAACGACGAACGAGCTCGCGATATAAAATGAATCGCGCGTGGGCACTGCGCGGCACGTCTAATCAAAGGCTGCGTGAATGTGTGTATGAAACGGTTTTTCCAAACACTGCGTGCCAGTGACGTGGAATGCAAATGTGCGTATTAGGGTAGATCGAAATATTGGCCGGCAGGCGTCGCCACTGTCGACTAGTCAACTCGCACAGTCGAACCTTTGAATATCTGTTTATTCAGAAAGTTCTTGTTGCATATTTAAACACAATTTGAAATGGAGAAAAAGTATGCATGTATATGAGTTACGAGCATATTATTTAAATTTGATTCAGAATTTAAATGAATATTGGCATAAGTTACATTAAAGATTATTCTATTATTATCAATTTAAAAAAAAATATTTCCCCTTCGACCGCGAGATTCCATTTTTATCAGCGCAGGATTCCGAAGATATTAGAACTCAATTTTAACCATACCAACATGTGAAATATACGTAATTTCGTGTAATGTTGGAGAAAAATGTTGAAACAAAAAGGATCCCGGAGGAAACCTCGCAGTAATTCTTTTCTCGCGGAATACTTGCATCGTTCCGATTACATAAAGAAACCAGAATTCGACTATTGGTATATACTAACTTTTACAAAAATTACCAAAAACCGCTAACGGCCCGAGAGAAAAAAAAGGAAAAGGTTTTCCAAAACGATCCCCGAGAACATGCGGCAACGCGCATCGGTTCGCGTCTTTGGCAAAAAAAGCGATAATTAATTATTTAACGCTTGTAAGCGTGTACACTCGCCGCTTGGAAAATAAGGGGAAAAAAGGATGATTACAGCGCGCAGGGCTTGGAAGGTATATGTAGCTTTGCTCAAAGCTGCCGGCTCGAGCTTAATTACTCCGCTTCGTGGCAATTTGCACTGCTGACGGCAAAGCGAAAGCTTCGGAGGCACGCGCCGACAACACACCCTACCCCCGCACCCTTTTTTTTTCCTTTCGTTCCAAATGCTCCGCGGGTTGCTCGAACTAGGTAAGTTGAAAACACGAACAAGAGGGCAACGGATGATTCGCGTCGATTTGGATTCGGAGTGTGACGCGATCACATCGACTGACACGCCACGCGAAAACTCTTCCCTCGGTTTGATGCATGTAAACGTGCCTTCGTTTGAAGCGCGACGCCGCACGCGTACGTGGACTCGGCAAATACTCGGGCCGATTCGCGAGCTCCTCTCCCGCGTGTCTTCGTTTTTACCTTCCCTGTTTGTTCCCGTTTCCTCTTTTCGCCTGGCCCTTTTTTCAGCCGCACGTGCGCGCGACTGTGTGTGCTCTAACTAAATTTGCTGCTTTGCCCTCGGTTAAGCGTAACAAAAGCCTCGTTAACCCGCCCGAGCATCGACCCGTGAAGACGCTGTTGAAAAAAATGTACCCTCGTGTATATATCGTGTATCTGTTTTAGAGAGAGAAGGTGAGAAGGTCAATTGCGATTCATCAACATTTGGCGCACAGTCGCGTGGACAGTTAAAACGACTGCGGCTCCTTGGATTACTCGGGGAACAAAATTATAACGGCTTAAGTTGTAATACAATTTTCTTTGACTGATTGATTGATTAATTGAGAAACCCAAGAGTGTCACTTATTGTAAAGCTTATTGGAAAACTCGTGTTAGTAGCAGTACTCTAATCCCTCTAATAACGAGGGATATTTAACCTTGTACGGTTTTTTCAATACATCGAACTTAGTAACTGGTGCCGAGATCCTCTTCGATCGAATCACGATTCCGCTTGTTAAAAATAGAGTTCGAACAAACCGATTGTAATTAATGGAACACATACTCGCTTGCAATGTCGAGCGTCATAATATATGGCGGTGGGGGAAGGGATACTATATACATGCAGAACCGGGTGAGATTTTTTTCGTATATAAAACACTCTTGAGCTGCCCCATAGCTCAGTCTGGATCTGTACTTTAGGTGACAAGCAGCTGCACGCCAAAACTAACTTTTGGAATGGCTCCGGATGAGCATTCTAAACATAATCCCAACTATGTCCGGGTTGTAAAGTTTCAGCTCGATTTGCTAGAGCCGAAAATGTCGAAAAATTTCGAAAAATGCCCAATTTTTGTTCTTTTGTTTCGATATAACTCGGAAGCTATTGATTTGAGAGCAAAATTGAAGAGGAAAAAAAGTTTTGTTACAAAATTTGCTATAAAAATGGATCACTTTAAATTTGAAATCTTAATTATTGTTGCTAATATATTGATATGAAAAAAAAAATTACAGCTTAAAATTTTGCTTTTTTGGGAATTTTTTACGAGTACTCAAATTGTATTTACGAATGTGAAATTTCAGGTCAAGATACCTTGTATTCTTATGAAAAAACTCCAAAAAAAATCATCTCGATAAGTACAATAGCTTCCGTACAATCAATTTGTTAATCAAGAACCTCAAATTCGAAATTTCGAAGATTTTCAGCATTTGAACGTTTGTAAAGACTTTTACAATCAGCACATCGACCTGATTATTTTTTTA
>CM037084.1:64642332-64665834 GCA_020882725.1 Aphelinus certus | reverse complement strand
TATCGATTCTCATCGATCGTCGAAATAATTGGAGACCCATCGTGCATTGATGATGATTTTTGGAGCTTTTATCAAAAACACGTTAGCAACGGTTGCTAGAGAAATAAACAACGGAATTGGCTGAAAATTGAACTCGACCGAGATTTTGCGGCGACTAACCTGTGTGCAAAATTTCAGGACGATCGGACAATTCCTTCGAGAGTTATCGTACGACAAAAAAAAGTGCACGTACGTACGTACGTACGTACGTACGTACATACATACAGACATTTTCGGATTTCCATGTTTTTCGACCCGTAGATTACGAAAATCGAGGTCCCGAAGTCCGATTCGGTGGGTCGATTTTTACCCCGTTACAAAGCTTTCTCTTTGAGAAAGCAATAGAAATAAAATTCAAAAACATATGTTGGTAAATTTCTATTTCTCTTGCATATCTCGTTGAAAGCGAGAAATTTCCATGATATTCAGTTTAAAATAAAAGATCGACATTTTGCGTATTTTACCACTAAGACGGCTAAATCCCTACGTTGATTCGGTCGTGTGTATACACATATGACACATCGCGATCGTCAACGAGGCGCACTCGTACGTCGGAACGGACTTGAGAGTTACACGCCTCTCGTAAAACTGTTAATCCCCTACGCGGGTCGCGTGTCCGCGTAAAGCACGTGTATCTAGGATATGGCCCTTGGATCCGAATGACAAAGGCCCCGACGCGTACGTATAGTTATATATACGCGTGCAGCACGCCAGGCTCGACGCGAGGTCCACGCCCTCGCGAAGGAGCGTCCCACACGCGGCTCTTTGGGCTACACGCGTATACTCGTGCGAGGCCCTCGGGGCTCGCGGATACTTGCAATCAGAGCGGCTCGAGCGACCCGCGAAATGCATGTGTGTGTATGCGCCCACTCGCCGGCTCGCCCGCGCCTATATACGCCCCCGTAAACGCCGCAGGAACAGTAAGAGAGAGAGAGGATTCAGCGAGGGATACTTCGTTCTGACAAAGAGGTGCCTTCGGGGTCACCTCAGCGCAGGGATGAGACTTTTTGGTAACAGCTATTCTCTTTCTCAACTGTTCTTCTCATTTCAAATGAATTTTCTCAGGACAGTCCTCGAGGGCCGTTACTTGGGTAGTTGGAATGATTCAGGCTCGATGTTATTTTGCAATGTTCCGCAGGGTAGATTCACTTGTAGCTCATATTGTGAATGAATCGATAAGTAAATGGAAAAGATTATCGTATGTGAATGATAATTTTGAAACGCACGAATGTAGATCACGCGCAGTGCGTCTGAATGTAGCTAGTTGAACATAAAAACAACTTAAAAATAATAACTTAAAAGCCTTTTCCAAAACAGACACACAAGTGTATCCAAGAGTACGTCAATCCTTTGCGACAAGTTGAATTCGTACTTTTGACCTTGTAGATAGAAACTTCTGTTTCCTATTATAATAAACTGCCTATTATGATAAAGTGACCATTAAAATCACTGGTGAGAAACTATAACTATAACTATGCTTCCTACAATTACCCTGATAAGTTAACAAATTCCAAGATCCGTCTTGAAATTCCAAAATAAATAAGTACTTGCTACAATTAAAATGAACCAATATTCTGATGAATGCATTTCAGATTCAAGAGAGATTATGAACTTTTTTTAAATAAGTAAACGCAATATTCTGATTGTATCAAAAGTTAATTATATATCGTATAAAGAAATCGAACACACTATGACATTGCTATACTTATAACATATACTTTTAATACGTTCAAAATCATCGTGAGTAAATAATGGTAATGGGCATATGGTATTTTCATTGCAAAGAAAAAAATCGGATTGACGTTCATTAACCTATGTCTATACATGAAAAATTCAACAGGTATATATTTAACTTCGTTGCTTATCTCCGTTAGTCGTATACAGTTCGTCAAAGATGATACTCCTCGTTATTTGCTCGTTATTTTTGTGTCTTGGTAAGTGTTCTCGCTTACTAAAAATTCATCGTTTCGTTTTGCCATGGAGCGGTTTCACAAAAAAGAATTCAGCCAACAAACGAATAAGTTGCAATGTTATTACAGTACAGCTGGTCCCGGTCGGAAGTACAAATGAAAATACTGAGCCTTCATCCGGAGAGCGTATTAGAATCGAGGAGCACCCAGGCATGGCTTCGATAGAAAACAGTTACTTCAACAGGTGTGCCGGTAGCGTAATATCCGAGAGCACAGTCCTGACCTCTGCGCTGTGCACCGAAAATCCTCTGATCGACTTGATCGTACGGGTGGGCACCTCCACGGCCAACGAAGGAGGCTCGAAGTACAACGTCATCGCGATAAGATACCACGAAGACTTTAAAAAATCCGGCGACTCGATCGAGAACGATCTGGCCTTGCTGAAAGTGTCGCCGCCCTTCGAGCTTGGCAGAACCGTCAGCCCGATCCCCCTGCTCCGTGAGAATCATACCTTCGTTCCCTATTCGATACTCAAAGTTTCTGGCTGGAGAACGTTAGATTCCAGCGAACCCCGGGTGCTGATGAGTGCCACACTGCACATAGCCGAATGTCGAGTCGAGCCCGAATTCTTGCCGGCGTTCAAGATGAAGCATTTCTGCGCTGTTCCTCACGGCTTTGTTACAAGTGTTTGCCAGGGCGATCTTGGCAGTCCGGTTGTCGAGACTGAGCGTCAGGTCGCGATTGTATCCTCGTTGGGACTTTGCATCGATAGTCGGCAGCCGAGAGTCTTTACTCATCTTGCCAATCACCGCGATTGGATAATTGCAAATGTTAAAATAATGGAGAGGATAAAAAAGGGAACGGTGTTGCGTTCATTTTTTACGCACAACGTTCCTCCCGCCAGCTTGCCCTTCTGGATATGGTAGAAACATCCATCCAAGACATTGGGACCGTTCGATCGATTGTTAACTCATGCGAATCAAAGCTATCAATGAACTTCCACTGTCGGCATACTCACTTGTCGATGGCAAGTTTTTTGTTGTGAATACTGTCATCTGGCCAAAATTAATAAAAAAAAATCCGTTATTCAAAAGAAATGGCGTAGGAATAAAGTTTATTTCATCCCGACCTTCCATGACTAATCTGCTCTCGCCTGTTGTTGAAGTGGTTCGTGGTTTTCGTGGCCAATTTGTGGGTGACAGGAACATCCTCGTGAATTTTGAGAAAGCAGCGTCATTCGATTTTCCATCCTAACGAATAATGTCAAATGCGTATCACATTTTTATACAAGATTAGGTGCGTACGCCCTATACGTTGTTTCTAACGTTGTTTCTAACGTTGGAAACAACGTATCGGGCGTGGCTTCGCCCTGACACTCTTTGTACATCCGCGTCAGAGTCTCTGAATCACGATCTCGTGTCGGCACCTTTACCGATCCTGATAGGTCAACATTGACAGATGAGTGTCCGATCCAGCGCAATAGTAGCGATCCGGTTATTACACGGTAGCATCAATTTGTTCACACCACTGACCGCCGACAGTCCTCTCCTATAATCACAATCAATCCTGTTATAATTATTCTTTCCCTCTTGCTCCATAATACTGGATGATCGATATTCAATATAATCCCATTCGGATCAAACGAGTCTGGCCGTTCTTTTACTTTTATTCCACGTCCAACCGAGCATCAGTCTGAAAATAATCCATAAATGTTGGTCGACGGTAATGAATATGCACTCGATGGAGCGTATGTATTCACCAAACGGTACGTCAAATTGTAAACGTAAAATAGTGATGCTGATGGTGAGAGAACCCTTTGAATGCTATAAATTCCCTGGATCCTGTTTGATCCTTACGCTCGCCGCAACAATTCGCCCGCTCAATTTTCCGAGCTCACGTCTCTGTACCTCGTGTGCCAAAATTGCAAATAACAAATATTTCTTTCGATCTATTGCATCATGACGAAAAAATCCAAAAACTATAAATCTGAACTTTTCTCGTGAATAATTCATACTACTTCCCCACCAAGTTTAACGTTTAACGACGATTTTAACAATAACATTGCATCAATTATCAATAACAATGTATGTATATCTATGACAAGTAAAATATCGTAGTAAATATATGCATTGTCTTTCTATAAAAAAAGTGACAATATCCCAAGGAACTTGAAACGTCAGCTGATGAGGTACTTCAGATATTACCTACTTGGATATAACTAAGAACAAATTCCAAAAGTTTCAGCAAAATCCGAGACTCAAATCCCGGTTGGGATAAGTTACTTGAGTTACTACAATCCTATCGCCAAAGTCGTTTTTCTCTAACGCGGATATGCATTGAAGATTCGCCATAAGTTATACAAGTATTCCTTGCGTATCGGCAAAGGCGGGCAACAAATTCAGCCGGAGCGATCACTCGTACAGCCCGACTAAAGTTTCCCTACATTATATAGGCACTCGAGCGAAACGAGGGCGTGGTTTTTTTTTCTTCTCGGTCGTTTACCGAGCAAACAAGCCCCAACTCTCGACATACATGCATTCCAGAGTCCTAGGCGCGAACAGGCCGGACGCGTATGCAGATATTGCGCGCGCCAGCAAGTGCCTCGGCTTTTTAATTACGCGCTATAGGATATATACTGTTACGCGCAAACGGGATATGTGGATCGGCCCAGTGTTTCGCGGGGAAAGCGCGCGTATACGCGTAGATAAACGCGCGCGCGCGCTCAGTTTTCACAACCGAGCGCGCCGAATTTCACGATTTCGTATACACTTCTCACGGCATTCATTGTTCGAATTTGTTGTCGCGCGTGAACGAGCGAAAGAAAAACCAGCCGATTTCATCTTGATAAAGGCAACGAGTACGGAAGCATTGAGCATTGAGAAGAAAAGCAGGGGGAAATCGACTGGTGCACGCACTGGAACACGATTTCTCAAAAATGTCGCGGAGTACGAGAAATCTATTGTTCTTGAATAAATTACGGAAAAACCAAGTATCTCAAGTTTCGGTGCGTTTATTTTCTCTTCCGTTCGTTGCAAACTGGATGTTTAACATATGTTTTGCGATTATTCTTAAGCGACAGTATTTTGAAGATTACACAAAAGTTCAAATATTTATATAATCATTTAAATTGAAGCTAATCACAAAAATTGATATCAAGTAACACTCGCGTAGTATTTATTTTGTAGAAAGACTTATCGCCCGTACACTTATCAGAGTAAAACTGAATGAAAAATAATCCAATTAAGTAAAAGGCAATTCTTATAATCTAATTACTTCAATCGTACGTTGAATTTAATGCTTCTCAACTTGAGTAAAATATCACACTTAAATAAAATAGTCGTTTTCGCATCCGGTCGGCTGCGCGAGTCCGAGTGGTCGGTGTATACACGTATATGTATGTAATATTTGCGAGGGTGTTGGTACGTACGTATACTCGCGTGTGTATACACTCTCGCTCCGGGGGAATAAGCGAGTGACGTCGGCCGATCACGAGGGCCGCGCCTCGATATTCCCGCGGCCAGCGTGATTTCACTCGACGGTATACAGGGAAATCCAAACGTGCGCGGCTTTCGCTCTGCGAGCTCGCGCGCGATATCACTTTGGCTTTTTCCACGTACGCTGCACCGTTTTTCGTATCTTTTTCGTTGTTCTTCCCGAGGAAAAACCGGATACACGGGGAAGAATAACGGAGACACCGAACCGAGGATTCCGCGCATCGTCGGCTTTGGAGAGACGTCGATTCGCTACGGGCGGGGGGCGCGAGACACAGAGTCGTTGTATATGCTGAAACTGAGAGGAATACCGAGGAAACTTTGGCGATGACGAGGTTCGACTGTTCTACCTACAGTTGGTCCACATCCTAATAGATATGAGCGACCGACGAACTTATTGAATAACGCATTCGTGGCGAATTACGATTGTCCAAAGAGGTTCAAAGCCTATATAAGACAAAACGAAAAAACCGATAGCGCGCGCCTCCGTCCGCGATTTCCCGTTACGCAACGCGATGGTGCCTGCCCCCTCCCCCCCGTCGGTGGACCATCGTAATTCCAGCTCATTGCGTGTAATAATACATTGTAAGTTGAAAATTACATATTCACGAAAGCGCCTCGCGCTTAATCAGTTCGAGAAATCGCGGCGGGCAAAAGTGCGAGCTCACGGAAAGAGAGAGCCCGTGTGTATATCCCTTCGCGAAATCTCTCAAATCTCTTCTTCTTCTTCTCCTACGTGATATAATTCAAAAGCCGCGTGTAAACCACAATTTAACCGCGGCGTGTATATCCACCTCTGCCCGCTATTTCCCACTCCCCCCGACTAGCGCCTATATACGTATATTGTTCTCCTCGCTAGAAACTGTGTACGTCCAGACCACTTCTAACTCTGATCTGACTCGATTTCACTAGCGATTCTTCTAGGTTTATTCCACGACGCGCACCCCCGATAGGACTTGAATCTCAGAGCGGGTGAGAAGCTCCGGGGGTCCGCTATAGCTGGTGTTAGGATCAAAACGTAATTGAAACAGTTGAAAGGTACTATTCGCTTGTGGAAATTGAGTAACTTATTTGTAATAACGCATACTCACTGTTCTGGATAGCGCATTGTTATTCTATCAATAAATAGTGAAATTTGACCGAAAACTCAACGGAAACTAACATTTTGAACATCGCATTATTCACCAGAAGTATTAAGCAAGGATAGAAATTACTAATCAATCGAATTAATATTGACTGCTTGTCGATTATGCAGTTTTCACTGTACCATGGTCAATCTTAAATTATACAACTTTTTCCAATTCCAACCGGCGGGAACGTATGTACACATGAAACAACAAGCTGGACATTTTCCCATCCGCGGCCGCCGCGATAAAAATAAAAATCGATGAATTTCGGAGCGACGGGATCGGGGAAAAGTACCGAACCGACAAGCGCGAGAACACCGCGCGACTCCTCTCGGAGGGCCTGGTCTTGGAAATCCCGGGGCATCGAGGACTACTCGGCACGAACCAAAGAAGAAACACGCGCCTACGTACATGTATATACATATACTCACACACGACTAAAAAAATCCTCGCGAGTCTGAGTAACAAAGAGGGAGGGGGTGGGGGATAAGCCGCAGATCGCGACGCTGTATATGTTTAGCAGGCGGTGTTGTTGGCGAGTGGGGGGGGGGGGGGGGGGGGGGGGATGGGCGCGTCGATAAATCTAAATACGTCGGGAAAGGCTATCGCGAGGTGGGCATCTCGTGGCTCTCGGGCTCGATCCCCTACATATATACATATGTGTGTCTGTGTATATATATACGCACGTTCACTGAGAGTTGGCCGGAGGCGCGAGCAGTGGATATGTCTCGCGGGCCGCCGCCGCCGCCGCCACGCGACTTATCGGCCGGTCGCATCGCGGGCGCCCCGCTGAATACATATATCAGCGGAAACGCCGGGAAAATCGGCGCGCGTCGCTCGAGCGATCGAGCCCGTGAGCGTTGGCGCGATCGTTGTGTGTTCCGCGGGGCGCGTCTAGCTCGACTCGTCCGTTACTACTTGCGAGAGGCGCCTGGCTCGAACGAGCGTAAGTCTCGCGAGATACGACCGCGTACCGCAATTCGACTCGATTTAATTTAAATTCCGATGAATTTCGCCGCGCGTATGTATATATTTATGAAACGTTCGGCTTAGTCCGTTATCCATTGTTATGTACCCACAGACTCCACTCGCGAGAGAGTATATAGGACTTCGTGGTCTCTGTGTGTGTGTGTGTGTTGGTTGATGAATAATTCAATCGTGAAATTGCAGTTTCTAGAAATTGTTTTGCGTGGATTTGAATAGAGCTGAATCGGGTATTGAGCTCAGAGCTACGCGATTTTTTTTTGAGGGATATATGATATACATATATATATATATATATATATACCAAGACGTAACGCTCGACAAAATGGACGGAAAAAGCATATTCGTACCTATACTGTAGCTGGTGAATCTCAGAAATTACAGCTCGCAACATTTTTCCTTACATGGCAACAATGTATATTCTGTTCTGCACGTGCAACACAAATCAATAGTTTACGCTAAAATAATCAGGCAGTATTTTTCACGTTTTCATGCACTCGAAGATACATTGAGAGTTCACGTCATTATGGTAACGATGTGACGTCATATCCATTGCATATCCTGTAAAACGTATATATAGATGTATCTGTATACTTATTACAGCCCCAGAAAACATCGAAATGGAAAATCCAACGATATTTATTCGGGAAAACACAAATACGACGTTGATGCGCGGGCGAGGGAAAGAGGAAAACAGTGAAGGGGTGGGGGGGAGGGGGAAGGGCCAAATGAGCCTCGGTGTAAATTACGAATGGACGTAATATTAGCATTGCTAAACACGAACTTTGATTACAGGCGGAAATGTGAGGCCGACGGGAAGGACGCGAAAGCAGAGCTGACGGCGCAACGCAATATGTTCCCTAGCGCTCAAATTAAAATGAGGTAGGTGCAGCTTACACTGGCAAATGTTTACCCGAGCCTATACGCGCCCCCCGAAATCACTGTATATGCGCGCACACACACCCAATCCTCTGTCTATAACCCGGCCGCGCGCGAGCGCGCGAGAGAAGCTCCATATTTATACAGCTCGCGCACGGCAAATATAGAAAGTTTCGATTTGTTGTTTGATGGAAGAGTTCCAGGCTTTGGCGGAAATACGAGAAAAAGAGAGAGAGGCAACCGAGTCGGCACGGGATATTGTGCGAACGCGAGCTTCGCTGCTCAGTGACCGATTGACGGATTGAATGATTATCTTTTTCAAAAATACATAAAGTATCCAAAGAGATTAGAATATAGTACATTCATTGAACCAGTCCCGAAAATGTTCCCTCGAAGAATACCATGGAATATACCAAATAATACTTTTTACTATTTTGACAAATCTTTAATGGGAGACAATCAACTATTTCTCGACAATTTCGCAATGTGTTTGGAACGAGCGATTTTCTGCCCACTTGGCATGCCTTAAAATGATTCGGACTGTTTCACGCGTTGTAAAAATACATTCATACATTTCGTTCATTTCAAAATTTTTTTACATGAATATTTCAAATCGCGTGCAAAATACCATAAAATACCATGAAATGCTATGGAATACTTTGGTATACCTTTGAATATCTCGGAATACCTTGGAACACCATGGATATACCATGGAATATCAAAGGAAGACCAGAGGAATACCATAGTACCAGAGGAGTACCATGGAGTACCAAAATGTATACCATAGAATACCATGGACAACCGAAGAATACCGGGAAGAATAAAGAATACCGAAAAAACACGAGAAATCTTGTTTCGCGAGTCGTCCCTCGATGAGCCGCGTCCACCCTACATGTATAGCAATTGAATAAAAATGTTTTGCTCGTTGAATTGATTGATACAGAACAGCGTTGGTAAGGTAAATGACGCAAGTGTATTTGTCAGATTGATGTCGCCAAGCAGCTCGCCGGCCACGTCACCCACGATGTCGAACTCGTCGTCGCCGACGCCGCCGACAGCCGCGGCCGCCTCGGCGTACAACGCCAAGATAACCGGCATCCCGTGCGTCGCCGCTGCCTCCAGGTACACCGCGCCCGTACACATCGACGTCGGCGGTACCATCTACACCTCCTCCCTCGAGACCCTCACCAAGTGAGTATACCCCCCGTATATTACGCCGGCTCTATATTCCTCTTTTATTCTTCTTGCCGCGACTGGCAACATAATGTTCCCGGCTTTCTGCGTATGGAAAAATCCACTGTAATACCAAAGTAGAGCGCTAATTGATTTTTAATTTTAAATTTTCGCTAATGCATCGCAAGTGAATATTCATTTGAATTCCATGAGATTTGATAGCGCCTCAAATTCGCAATGAGTCCGCGGTGAAACATTTATCCTTCGCTCGGTGGAAATTTGCAGGAGCGTCGAGGATTCCACAGAAATTGCGTGTGTTATGAAAGCCAACAGAGATTTCATTCCATCTGTCGAGCGCGGAATATGGCAAACATGTAGATGTAAGGAACTCTGATGATTTATTTTTTTTCCCGTCAGTTATTATTTTAAATTATATGATTGCAAATTACAATGAATCGAAACATTGTGAATTTTGACCGTGAGGATTAAACAGAGTAACGCAGTCATGCACAGTATCTCGGGAAAGTCTAAACTAGGATGCAGGACTTCTTTGGCTACCCGAGAACCGTCTCACTAAGTTTCATCGTAATTGGTACACACGATCCAAGGGCTCTGTTTTTCTCATAAGATGAGAAGCCCGTATTACAAATCGCAGTTTTTCCGACCTCGGAACTGGAACTGTTCGATATCTGCTGCTCCAACCAATTCAATTAACACACTCGACATTGTTTTTGCATACGTCCAACTTTCACGAGCTCAACGTCTCTCGCGCACGCAGGGCTGTTTTCTCTCGCTCGTCGGGCATATACATATATATAGAAATGCACGGTCTAACGAACCGCCACCGCGACGTGGATTGATATCTAGCGGTGCATCTCGCGCGCGTATGTATATATTATCCAGCATGGATAGCCGGGGATTTAATTCTAATTGACAGCTGCGCGGCCGGGCTTATCTGGCCGCGTCATCAACGGGCAGCCGAGCTGACTAACGCGAGACGTCGTTTTTGTGTAGTGGAGTATAGAGGATGTATATATATATATATATATATATATACATTGAAGAAAGTCGATCACTCAACTTTTTTCGTTTCTCCTCTTGATCTCTTCTCGATCCTACTGTTTTGGGGAACGTCGGAAAACATCAGACGCCGCGCTCTCATATACATATATATTTATTTGCACGGGCATAAACATAGATATGGCGGTAGGATGAAAATAAATCGGCGAGAATTTGGATCGCAAAATACTGCGATCGATCGTCGCTCAACCAGTGTGCTCCCCGTTACACAATTCAAATCTCGTATCCAGTGCCCTGCACAGCGCCGCAATGGGAATGCCCTTCTCAGCGACGATCAATGCAATTTAAAATCAATCGAACAAAATCGAAAGTTCAAGTTTAAAGTTTTATTGTTTTGAATGTAATTTTCTTTTAATTATTACTACACTTATTATTGAAATTATTGATTTCTAAAGAACACACGGGGGGTTGGCGAGCGAAGCGAGCAGGGGGGGTACCCCCCTAGTTTATATATAAATCGCCGCTTCAATCCCATGGATCCGATGGATTTGCGCATGGCATTTTTTATATCCCATTTATATACACACAATATATATATCCCGCAGGTAACGAATCGGTCTCTACGGAGCTCGCAATCTGAATCGCGCAGATATAGTATACAACCAGCTCCGATCTCCGCAGCACAGCACACACCGAGGGAGAGAGAGAGAGAGAGAGAGAGATAAGTGGATCGGTTCGGTTACGCCTCGCTCGAGAGTCGTTCCTCCCCTCGTTACACGCGCGCCGACCCAATTGCATTCCGGTAGCCGAGCCTGCAATATGTTCATCTCGCGCGCGGCATATTTCTGCGGAGCCGCGCCCGCGAAAGTGTGCCGATCTAATTAATTAGATATGCGAACCCAACGAAGCTACCGACTTGGCGTCTCGAGGCTTACGCAAGCGGATATGCATCTGCGTGTATATATATACGCATACGAACACGTGCAGGTCGATCGGTATCGGCTCTGCTCTGTTTGCTGATCCGGCCCGCACACTATTGCGCGCGTCTTTTTGCAAATGAGGATTTGGTGAAAGGCGCACGCGAGATAGGATTTTATTTTCGAGGTGTATCGAGTCGGGCCGGCGTTATAGGAAAGGTTTGTTATACACTCGAGCGTCGTGAGAAAATCGCTGCGAAATAGCAGCTGTAGGTGCGGGCGGGTATATAGGACGGCTCGTTAACTAAGTATACTCAACGGGTTAACTATACCCCGGATGTATGATTCCGGATCGTGGCTGATCAACACCCGAGTTGTTTGTATGTAGACACGGATCTGATTTACCGCAATTTGTATGACTCGGAGTCGTTTGGGGTATGTATGATGGCTCGGCACAATCTTCGAATGTTTGACGGGGTATGGCTTGGGGTCCGCATATCGCCGGGGGAAATTAAAACTCTTGGAGAGGTAGTTTTTCGGGATTTCCAAACGCTATCAACTAACGATTTGATTTTACGGGGGTATACCAACCGATCATGGCTGATTACGGAGTAGAATCAAAACGTTATGATGGACGACCGCACATCCTATCTGTTGAGGTAACGCAACATTTCAAAAAGCTTCAGTGAAATCAGAGATCCTAAATCCAAATCTTAATTTTCAAAGTGACGCTGATCGTTATCTTAAAGTTATCTCACTGAAACTGATGAGTATCACCTCGAACAACGATTGAAAGATTTCATCAATTTCCATGAACGGGTCCACTCCCGGACAATTCCATGACCATAAAAAACACTTTCAGGAATTTCTTACAGATCGATCCGAGTGTCGTTGTCCCTATATATATAGATTATATAGATATATAGATTTATTGAAGAATCGACAATCGCCTTTCCCAACCTTCTATCGTCAGCAATTTATTTTTCTCTACCGATTTCTCCGATTTACTGTAGTTTCGCCCGAGATACTATACAAAAGCTCTTGTCCCGCGCTTCATTCCATTGGCCGCAATGTGTAATTTACATATCTCCGAATCAATCAGTGAAGTGTAATCAATGAAATACGCGGCTGGCATTGTTGCACAGAGAATAACGCGTGTATCTGAACGTGACGTACTCTGACAAGCGAAATTCATCCACGCCGGATTGAATCAGTACGTGTCTCGCTGTCTCTCCACCTGACTAAAACTATCGCGAGTCTATTATGCTGATGATTTCCCTCTCGGTGCGATGAGTTCGGTGCGATATACAGTAGAGTAGTCATAGTAACCTCGTCGATGTATTGTTCGAAGATGATTTCGAAGCGAGCCTTTTTCGAGAAGACGTCCGCGTGTAATTTTGCCGCAACCTCGAGTTCGGCACGCGAATATCCTAAAATAACCGCCACAATTCTATCGTACATATACTGATCCAGAGAGGATATAACAAACCGATTGGCGAGACACGCTCTCGTGTATTTTGAACGTCTGCGAGGTAATCTGATAAGGGTGTGCACTATTGCTATGCTAATCATTGCTTTATCCCCCCAATGCGCGCCGGTTAGTATTGTATGGTTTTCATAGAGGCGATACGGGCAACGAGGAATGAAAAAGCGGATTGATCGGCGTGTGTGTCTGACTGGGTAACGGGTACGCGCTCTCTCGACTGCGCGCAAAACGTGCTTATTAATTTTCCGTGTCTAGCAAACATTACAACCAGAGCCAGTTCGCAACGGCACGAAACGGCGTTTGGATTTGTAGAAAAACGCCCGGATAAATCGTAACAGCGTTGAAGCTCGATAAAATCGATTCAATTAACAAAAACAAAAGTATTCTCGGCAATATCCATCGTATTGGCCGTATCAACTTTCGAAATATTGACGAATTGAATTGGATATCAAGAACTCACGGGAACCACTGCGGGGTTTTCCCGATTGTCTAAATTAACTGAACTATCATGCCTAATGTGAATCGGTATTGTTCCTCACCCCTAATACCAATTTTTATTCGTAGTGGCGTCTGGGTAAATTTGTTGTCCTCAATACAAATAGTAAATAACGAGGTCAATAATAAAATTGTGATGAACGGCTTTATTAAAATTTCATAAATTCAAACATCCAACCAAACTGGTGCCCGCCCCGTCATCAGGGGCTAACTTGCCAACAGTCGATTTCCCAAGTCGAGCGGCCCAGATCCCACTTTTCAATAGGAATAATGAGCTTTCGAGGTATTTGCAATCCCCGAGGGTCTCGTCAAAGGGTTTGCAGAGCCGGGTAGAAGGGCCGAGTTGGTGGTAGCGAGCGAGCGAGAGACAGAGAGGAGGAGAGGGTGGAGGGAAAAAAAAAACTCGAGTGTACGTATACGGTCGCGCGGCGCCGAAAATACGGCGCGTGCATACGAAACGAAGCTACGAGTGTTGGGGGCAAGAGGATCGGCCGGGGAGGAATCGTCGGCGATGTGAGCCGATCGCGGAGCGTTTTCCCATAGGTCTGCGCGCGTTGTATATACACGTCGGCCGCTCGGATCTGACCCGGGGATCGGGCGCGCGCGCGGCGAAATGGCCCGAGGTAAGCACGGCTCTGCGAGCACCTCTCTCTCTCTCTCTTTCTCGAGAGAGAGAGAGAGAGAGAGAGGCCCCTCCGCCCCTGGTCCCGTTTTTTTCCCCTCCTCCTTTCCCAGCCCGCGTTTTGTCCTTCGGCGCCCTTTCCGCCTTTTTGCTCTTCCTCCTCCTCCTCCGCACGCGCCGCCGCCGCGATCTATATGTGCGTCCGCTCTCGAATCAACGCCCCCACGTTATCTGCCCCGCGAGCCACAGAGCCGAGAGTGACCCCCGCGAGCGCCAGCGCGCCAGGCATTTCGACCTGTGTACGTATATGTAGGTACTATATGTTCGCATGGCAAACTGCTAATTCCATGTGCCTCTCTCTCTTGTATATGGATATGCTAAGTACACGTAATATGTATATGTACCGGGGGTCGCGGCTCCAATGCGACGGCTCCAATGTTGCGATGATTCATATATCCGTGTGTGTATGTAGGTATATATTAGTGTAGCAATTTTTCGGTTTACGAGCGTTCGAGGATTTTTCGGTTGTTATCTTCTGTATTAAAATTGACATGAACAATCACTCCATAGAATGTAGATGATTATTGGATGGAACTGTTGGGAACATATCAATTTTGATGGCTACAATTTAATCCGAATTTCGTGAAAAATTAATCTCAGTTCCATTCATTAATTCATCCAGCTTTGTACACATGATTCGTCACTATGATACAGCGGGTTTTTCACTGCAACTCGCGTTCAAAGAAACCCCTTCGCACATCGTCGGGGCGAAATTAATCGCGTTCGGGGAGATGCGCGTCCCGTGGGGCCCACACATTGAGACATTTGCAATCGGATATACCGGCCCGCGAATTCGCGCGCGCGCAAAGTATGGCGTTAAAACACGCAAGACGTGCGGCGGCTGTTTATCCACGCGCGCTCCATACGTGAACAATCGCTCGAATTACGCTCTCGTCCAGACTGCACTCCGCGCTCGAATTATTCACTCCGTATATATAAGCTTACCCCCTCTTCGGCGATTTTTTCCAAGCCAAAACCGAGGCATCGCCTGTGCAAATTTAAACCCTCGCGCCGCGCAGTTCGGCCTCTATATCGCATGATAAATATCTCAATCAATCTTCCGCTCGCGTACATACATATCCCCTCTCGTTCGACGGCTCGTTATTTTTTTGTTTCTTTCCCAAAGAAGAAAAGAAAAACGAAGAGGGGAAAAAAATTTCCTCGGCGCGCATACGTCCATTGTAGTTTATCTCCGCTGCCACCCCCTCTTCTCTCGCCGCGAGTTCGCCTCTCCATAAACGGACCAACGATAAATTTCGCTCGTTCCCTCTCTTTTTTTTTGAATACGCGACAATCGCGAGCGCGCGGCTCTCTCATTACGGAGCTTTTTATTCGGGGATATATGGGAGAGAGAGAGAGAGCGAGGGACGGTGTATGTGTTTGCTCTGCGGCCAAGCGGATACAGGATAATGCGGCGCGCTTTCTTTATTAATCGACGAGAGACGAGGGGGGACTTGCTCTCGATGCGCGGCGTAATCGGCGCCCGCACGTGCACACATGCAATTTTGATTGATCGATCATCGTTGTTGGCTCTCGTCGTTCTTAACGTGTACCCCCTTAGCTCGGAAAACGAGAATCGCTATGTTGATTGCGCGCGTGCTGCCTGTGGCGATCGGCTGATTAGCCGCGCCCCCGTAGCGGATACTTGCATTTGTTCAACTATAGATACTAGGTTTTCGTGGGTGCATGTGGCAAGAAAAGACGGGAGGTAAAAAGAAAAATAATGTCAAGGACGAGTTGTTTTTTTTGTATTTTTTTTTCCTCATCTAGAACGACTATGTAGAGGATCGTGAGCAACGGTATTTTTTGGCTCATCAATGGGATTTCTCGTTCTGATTACCCAAAGGCCACCCAACATCGGCTGCTGCATTCACGTTCGAGTGAAACAAAAAGTTAAGAAGTAACCAATCCCGAATTGACTTGGGAAGATTCAAATTTATACAGGACTGAATGGGGGTGGAGGGTTGCCAGTTACTTTGGGTCGCTAATCTCGCTGAAACTTTGTGAGATCTGTCGGACGTGTCTATATACATAGAGTGAAATATGTATATAGACTATAGTTACTGCATACTAATATATACAATAATGCATGTAATTCCATTTATTCCTGTACTAACATAGCCCAGGGGTACAGTAAACTTTGTATCGAAATCGTTATTATGATTTTCAGTAATTTTTAACGCAAAAGTTTGGCTATTAAAATAGTTAAAACTAATGAATTTCATACAAGACTCATACCATCTTCAGATATAGTTACCAGCACTAGGAAGTATAGTAATAAAAAATGATGGGCAAATTCAGTATTTCATCAACGATACAAAACATTTGTATTTGTAGAATACAGTATTCAGTCATAAAATCGTATTGAATACATGTTTTTAATTTCATCTATTTATTTATTTTATCACACGTATATATATGTAGTATGATTAATTTTATTCTAAATCCTATCTATTTGAGATACAGATAATCAAAATATGCGTATTTACTGAACAGTTGGATTTGATTAGTGCCCACAATAAATTAATTCCACAATCTATATAATGCACAGTGGGCATATTGCAAATTTTAATTTTTTTCTATGTGCAATCGATGAAAATTTGAACGAGTTGAAATTTCATGGCCATCGGACATCGCTGCTACATCATACAACTCCCATTTTTCGCCCTCTTATCCAAGAAGTCAAACGCGAACAGTCGGTGCGACGAGTACTGCGCCCCCCCCTCCTCCCCCCTAAACATATATCGATACTCTAGTGCCGCACTTTGCAACACATACACACACACACACACATCGGACACTTGCCCGACTGGAATTGTGGCTCGCGCAAATAATACCCGCACGTATACACACACATACACACACGCCTTACACGGGTGAGTTGCTCATTGTGTCTTGTCTCTTGGCAAAGTTGAATTTTTCGCGCTCGGGCGCGTGCGGGGCCACCCCCGCTTATCTGCCCTCTCTCTCTCTCTCTCGGGTGGCCCGGGGCCGGTTCCCATAGCCTCGGCTCTGCGCCAGTCGAGCTCGAGCGCGCGATAGCGTATAATAATGACGGGCTCGTGGGGCCCCCGGCGCCATAGCTGCTCTCCTCTCTCTCTCTCTCTCGCGCGCGCGCGCACTTCCAACTCTAGCCCTCCGGCGGCTCTGCCTCCCTATATACCCATGTACACACATACACGCACACACACACACACACCCACGTGCGCAGCTTTGTTTTTTAACCCCCCCGGGCGCTACCGCGGATTTCGAGACACGGACAAACCCGCGCGCGGAGTAATATGTATGCGCACCGGCGCGCGCGCACGGAGTCGTGGGACGATTTTTTTAGCGCCCGATCCCCCGCACCTCTGCCTGTGTGTGTGCGCGCGCATGTATCACACGAGCAGAGCACGAGATCGAACGATAGATTGCGAGGCCCAGCGGACACCTCTTTTGCCCCTTTTTTTTTCTTCCTTCGCGCCTTCTTCGACGGACACTCGCGCGTTGCCGAGTTATAGGCGACTCGCACCGCCGCGCGATCCCATGATTCCGCGGTGAAAAAGCTGAAAATTGAAATTCGCATCGTTTGTACACTTGGGTGAAGAGTGAAGCCAGTTGACTCGTGATTTTATTGGTTCGGACAGCTATAACCACGTGCGCGATCCACATGAGTATAATTGAGCAAGTCTACCGGTTCTAGGGGGGATTATACCCTAAGCCACTGTATGAAAGCGGAAGAACATTTTATTTTAATCCAGTAAAATGTTCACTCTAACACCTGTGTATATTTACTTCTATCCACCTCTTACTATCGGAAGTTCACTCAGAGTCCGGTGAAAATTAACTTCTCTTAAAGTAAAACATAGTCTCAATCCGGTGTTTTTTAACTGTGAGGAATTTTGAGAGTAGGTTGGGGTAGATAATATAGATCTTTGATTTGGATAGGTTTCGTCAATAACAGGAGAAGCTACGCTTTGAGGATCTACAACGAAGCAAATGATTCTTCGAAACCTAAATAAAATACTAATGTACCTTTTCAAAATGCACGCACTGATGTGCGCATATAAATCGCGCGGGCAGTGAGTCAGAATGTACAGCTGTAGTGTAATTAATCAGATATACCGCAATGACGATTCAGGGCAACGTTGCGAAAACGAGCGGGAAAAACTTTGGCGCGAGTTGTTAATGGAGGCCGTATTTATCGATCCTATACTCTCCGAAATAGGCTGTGCGCTGCGGCGGCGCGCGCGCGCTATCGAGATCAATGTAAGTTGGGATAAATGAGGCGTATTGACAGGATAATAGTCTGTATCTGGCAGCGAGTCGAGATAAACCGTCCATTGTCATAAATCACGTGAGGCGGCTTATATTTCGATGCAGTCTAAACGCGAGAATATTTCCATTGTTTCCATTAATCTTCGCGGGAGCTCTGATTTTTCCCGCATTTTATAATACCACGTGCGAGGATGGATGCGATTAATCCTTTATTACCCGTTCATTGGCCCACGAGCACGAATCGACTAGAGAATACAATGCAGGATTTTGTCTTGTCGATCGGTGAGAGTTCCCTATTGGTGGTGAGTATCGTCTCGCCCAAAATCATCCGAGTCAAATCAATCATCGAATCAGTCGCGAGCATATCCGCCGTACTCACTCATCCTTCTGCGTCGGGTCTCGCCGGTGCTCTTCTTCGACCTCGGCCGCTCGGCCAAGCCCCGCGCCGTGCTGCTCTCGGCGCCGCTGTCCTAGCGGCTGTGCGGCCCTGGGCGGTGCTGTTGCCCGTCGCCATCGCACAACACCAAGCACAGCCGTGGTGATCCCAGGTGCGGGGATCGCATCACGCTCGAACTTCCGCGGCCTTGGCGCACGTGGTCCGCGAGTCGCGTCCGTCTTCGATCGGTGTTGTCGCGCGCGAGAGAGAGAGAGTGACCCTTCACCTTTCGGCAATTATCCGGGCCGCTCTCCTTCCTTCTGCGCTGATTGCCCGCTGCCGCTGCTTAGTCGTCTTAATCATACTTGTGTGATGGGCATTTGCCTCATCACAAGTTGTTTCCTACATGGGATGCATATATGGTTCTGGTCGATATCTTCAGAGTTCATGGACTCACTGACTACTTGCCTCGAAGTAATTGTAATTTATCCAAAGATATATTCACATAATCAATCGGCAAATACAATTAACTTAATTGCTGATAGTTGCAATTACATAAATATTGTGAAATAAAATTCAATAGTATTAACTAGAGCATGAATTTTGAAGATTTTGGTAGCGGACAGTATTGTATGCATCCCAAGTATAAAAGAGGTTGCGGAACCAAATTTTCATGTAACAGGTAGTTTTAACCCTGATTACTCGCACAACAGTGGAATCCCATAACGGTCACACGGGGTGAAATTCACCACAGGTCAAAAAAAAAATGATATCCTGCTCCAGCAACGAGTTCTGAAAATCTAAGAAAATCAAATATCTATCCAAAACATTCAAATATTGTAGAACACCCGACAAAGTTAATGTAAGCTCGGGTAAAATTTAAGGTCGACTGGCAACTTTCGAATAGTTAAAACAATGAATTTTCCACGCACCGGATCCACAAGCTTGGAGCCTGAGAAGCCTTTCGGCGACACACCCCGGCTTATATTTCCAATTTGAATCGCCTCGAATGAGCATCAATCGTCAATCTACGCGAAAACTAGAAGAAAAACGCCAAATTACTCTTCCTTCGCGTCGATCGAACGGCGTCTTTCTCGAACGCCAGCGACAAACCCAACCGGATCGCTCGAGAGTTGTATAATATATATACGTAGCCCTCGCGGCGGGATGATACGGAGAGAGATCTGGCCGAGGTCCGCGGCATTGGTCCTAAGCGGCATGGCGTGCCGGGCGCGACAGTATAATGGAGGAGGTAGAAAAGCAAAAAATGAGGAAGACCCGGGGGGGCGCACCGAAAATCCCTCGCGCGCGCACGCATACCTCGCTCGCGAGAAACCGCTTGCGCGCATACACGTGTATATATATATATATACATTATATAATGACGCGCGAGACGCTCGACTCCCGGGGGGCACTGCTCGCTCGCTCGCGCCGATTATTATTTTGTCGAGCGCGGCGGCGGCATCGCGGAATCTCGGGAATTTGATTAATGACCAACGCGAAAAGAGAAAGACAGAGAGAGGGGGAAAAAACGAGCTTGGAGAAAAATCCATGTGTGTGTGCGTGTGATAATTCGATGTGCGCGCAGCTCTACTCGGCCGCGGGGACTCGCTGATTGTACCGAGAAGTCGCGCGCGCGCGCGGCGGGAGGTGAGAGAATCGCCATTAGCCGCGAGAGAAAGAAAGAGAGGGCCGCGGCTAATTTGAGGTATTAAAAACAGATTTCACAGCTCGCACTCCCCCGAGGTTACTCTTGTTATACGCTCAAATATATATACACGACTCTTCCACCGAATATACAAGTTGGTCCCAGCGTAAATTGCTCGGACGATGCTAAGTGCGCGGCTGTACGTTGATTTCGAGTTACCGTTATTTCCTCTCTCGGCGATGAAAAACTCACCAACGTATACACCAATGGTAAATATGTAACGATATGATGAGTTACATTCGAGAAGGAAAAATGGAAGAGTCGTGGCTCTCTCCACGGGAAACCTCACCGGAAACATCGATTATTCCCGCAAATGATGATTCCCCCGGGGGCCGCGGGTAAAACTCGGCTCGACGTAATTATCCTATATCACTTATCGCTGCGCGACATACTCCAAGGCTCGTGTGGTACAACCTTTGGTTATAATACCGGCTAATCGCTTATTCCCCGCATCCGTACAGTTTAACGCTCCGATTTCCCCGAGGTATATTATGCCAATTTATACAGGATTTTACATACATCTGCAGGATATCTGCGTCGATTGCTTCCTGTATATATGCTGTTGATGCTCCAAACCAACAAAGACCGACAAAATATCTCCGGGAAATCGAAGCGCTAAACTCTGTATAGATTTCTGTTGTTTTCGTATCCAAGAAGTATCTCAAAAAGTTTCATCGTGATCGATCCAAAGGCTGTGCAGACACTCTCTTGGCTTCAATATATGTGCTCAATTATTATATAGACGAAACATTTTTCTTTTTCGGTATAATGAAGCGTACACAAAGATTATTATTTGTTCAAATCGCTATTCTCGACTAATTTAAACTCTGAGTCGATCATCACTTTATAAAATTAAAAATTCATCGTGTATAGCGAGCGTGCGGACGATTTTTCGAGTGAAATTGACACCGTGATACAGTGAATAATTGCTCGATTAAAATCTTCGATTTTATCGACCACCTCGAGCTATATACCCAACAGATATGGTACGCAATTTCACTGAATTAAAATTATTTTCAAAGACATTTTTCCTTCCAGAGATAACATTTAAAAGAGGCGTTATTTCGATTTTCATTCTCAAATTTTCTGCGAAATAACGTATTATTGAAATGTTGTTGTCCGTGGAAGAGAAAATTTCTATAGAAATATAATTTGAACGCGTCGAAATCTCGCTCTTTGTACTTGATCGTCTATTATATAGCTCGAGGTGGTAAATAAAACTAAAATAATAAATGAGCTTCAATTTTATCGGGCAATAGCATAGATATACGTTGCGACATTGCGCTTCTACACGTTAAATCTAGAATAGTAAAAAAAACTTCTATTTACTATTAGAAATTGCATAACTAATGATAATTGTAAAATTCAACTAATTGTTAATGAAATTAGTAAAAATTCACTGATTTTAACATTTCACCTACGAATATTTACTATTTTCATAAGTTATTCAATGTCTACTATTTCAATTTTAGAAGGGTATCAAATATCCCAATGGAATTCAAGTGAATGCGTCACTTTCACGAGGCGAATATTCGCAGTAAGCATTCAAGAGAGTCGAATCGCGAGTGAGGCGCACATTGTTTTAGGTCCACCTAACGCTCGGCTGGTCGCGAGTTCGTTAATCGCGCGTATGTATATAATAGTCGGTTCGGAAGCTCTTGGTCGAGTTGTTGGGCCATTAATTGGAGGAATAAAGGGTTGGCCGAGCCTAAACAGCCGACAGATCGGGAACAGGTGCAGCAGGCGGCGGCGCGGCGCGAGTTTCAATTACGCCGAGGTTGTACACGCGGCCGCGGGCTGCTTTTCGCCCCGGCACCTGCCTAACAACCCACCGCCGCCCCACCTGCTTCGAGCGCCAACTTTTCCTCCGAGCCTATATACAACCCGTCCGATCGCTACTTATTTTTTTCGCCAATTTGTATCTCACCTCTACACGATCACTAATTTCCACATTGTTTTATGTATACTCTTTTTTCCAACTCGGTCATATGCCCTTTCTCATTCACTCTAGACTCATGTATATCTTATTACATTTTTCCGTGTACTAGAGCGTTGGTTCGAATTCGGATGTCAAACGTTAGAAAGTAAACATCCATAAAAATCATTTTCCCGTCTTGATCGTCATCCCGTTGGACTTGCGTTATAGTTGCTTGACGAGTTTTCATCTTGCTTTTCAAGATACCCCGACTCGAGACTGGCGAAACTGTTCAACGGCAGCATCCCGATTGTCCTGGACTCGCTGAAGCAACATTACTTCATCGACAGAGACGGTGGCATGTTCCGACACATTCTGAATTTCATGCGAAATTCGCGGCTGCTGATACCGGAGAATTTCGCAGACCTCGATTTGCTCCTCGAAGAAGCCCGGTACTTTGACATTGCTCGTAAGTACATTGAATTTTACAACGCAAAGTATGAATAATACAGTAGAAGCTACGAAATACGCATTGATGAATACAAATATCGTTTGTTGCTGTACGATTGATTGGCTTCAAATTTTTTGGAAAGGCCTGATATACATGTTGCATTGCAGTTTACTTGTACCGTACCTACATACTATGGATTTTGATAAAACTCATCAGTAGACCGTGGTAGCTATTGTTTTCTAGCGAAGACGTATTAGAGATAAAATATAAACAATATTGTCATACATTTACGACAAAATATACACTAATTGAAGCAATGGACATGTTATTGAATACATAAAATCGCAATGCAGGTAATTCGTGGTCTATAATGAAACAGATACTGTTTCATTATAGACCACCACTTCCCAATTCTGCACCCTAACAACCATAGCTGGTACTGAGGTGTCGTTTGGCGATTTTTTCGTTGCAGCGATGAGCCGGCAGCTCGAGCAGATGAAGAAGGAGCGCACGAAGAACGGCAGTGGCAGCGGCGGCGGCGGCGGCGGCGGCAGCTGGAGGTGCGCGGCGAGCCCGGGCGCGGAGGGAGGCC
>CM037084.1:64578409-64642131 GCA_020882725.1 Aphelinus certus | reverse complement strand
CGGGCTGGCGCCGGGCCGAACAGCGCCGGGGGCGGCTCGTGCCCGTCGACCCCCCGGCCCGAGGCCGCCGAGACCAAGGCCCTGCGGGCCGACGGCTACGAGTGCGTCGCCCTCCACGTCAGCCCCGACCTCGGCGAGCGGGTGATGCTGTCCGGGGGCCGGGCCCTCCTCGACGAGGTCTTCCCCGAGACGACGCAGGCCGTGCTGGAGGCCCGCTCGGGCGTCGCCTGGCACCAGCACGACGCCCGCCACGTCATCCGCTTCCCCCTCAACGGCTACTGCAAGCTCAACAGCGTCCAGGCGATCACGAGGCTGCTCAACGCCGGCTTCACCCTCGTCGCCAGCAACGGCGGCGGCGTCGAGGGCCAGCAGTTCTCCGAGTACCTCTTCGTCCGGCACTCGCCCCTCGCGCCCAACACCTGACCGGCCACCACCCACCAGCTGGCGCTCCACCACCACCACCACCACAACGCCGACTGATGACTCGGTCGCCGCCGCCCAAGCTCCCCCCTCTGACTCCTATTGTGTCCCCGCTTCTCAACCTCGTAGTCTCTCTGCGGCTCTCTGGCGCTTTCAAGCGATCAACATCTTCGCGAGGCTCTATGTACATATACGTGACGTCTTGTAAATACTATACGACTGTGTCAAACTTCTTTTTGTATATGCGTCGGGTGTGTATCTTGCGCGCGACGTACGCACGTATGTACCTCTCGTCGGTCTACTCAAAAGTTCAGAAACGATTGTGCGCAATTTGTTCGCTCCCAACGTGAGTTGTTTTACTTACGACGCGCGAGCTGTTTTATTAGCGTAAATATACAAATGGGCACGGGGAAAAAAAATTTATATAAGTATCGATGCGGAAACGATTTTTCAGTGGGATAAGGATTGATTCGCTTCCAAGTAGTAGCCCATCCTCGGGACGGCGGTATTCGAATGAGATAGAAAGAAAAAAACGCCAAACTCACGACTACGATGAAAGTAATCAATAAATCACGCTTTTACTTTCATACATATACTCTTCTTTTATTTTTCATACGCAACGATTGATTGGAAATCATATTCAGTTTTTTTCGATCAAACTCGAGCGCCGAGGGGGGAAGGGGGAGGGGGGATAGAAAATTATTATGTTCAAATTGACTTTCCAGCTGAGTGAGTGTGATCGGATTCAAGACGAGCTGCAGCTATATGAATATATATATGTGTACAGATAGAACGATTTACATCGACGTTTATCGAATCGAAAACTAGTAGACTCGCGCTGAATATATTTATTTCTTTACGAATTACATTTACTCAATTCCCCCCCCCCCCCAAGCTTGTTTAAGTATCCAACTATTCTTCTAATACAAAATCATATATGTATGTATGTATGTATTATTTCGACTACTTTTGGCGTTTCAATAGTCGATGGACTGGTTTCGACGTTCCGTTGCGCGCTTCCCATATTTTTCGAATGCAATCGTGTGAGCGTTGGCGATTGTGAATTTTCAATGCACACGATACTCGAGAAAATAATATTTAGGTTTGAAAAATTGAAAAACAAAAAAAAACGTTACTCTTTGATCCGTCAAGTTTAACCCAATCTTTGATTTTGTATATGTTGTCAAAGAGAATCTGTACATCCACCTATGAAATTTCAAATTGCGCAGATCATTATGTAAATACGTCAACGATAAGATTAGAGGTATCATTGAAATTGATAGGATAAAGTGTACCAACATATTAATGTGTTCTTGGGAATGGCACGAGAGATCTCTTTCTACTTCGGAAGGATGTATACAGGACAACGAAGCGTATAAACGATTGTTATATTGATACGAATAGAAACTCTGATCTCACCAAGTCAGTTCAATATTGGAAAGTATATATATATATATATATAGAAATATGTTTGAACAAAAAAGGTTATTGTACATGGGTGAAGTACGAGGATATCGATGTTAATAATATATATCGACTTTTTACAGTCGCTTTATGTTTGACTCCGATACGGTTCCCTAACGTTCCGAGTGGCGAGGTTTAACGAACGCGAACAAAACAGAATTTCGATATGACGTATTTGACGAGGTGTAACTATAGCATAAGCAAAATTAAAATTAAGAATAATAAAATGTTTATTACTGTAATTGTGATTTTCTTTCGCCACGCAATATTAAACCTGTATATCCATTGAAGGAAACAATCCCATTTCGTATTGGTATTGAGAAATTTTCATTCCAACGAATGAGGTAGTAATACTTCTCTCAATAAAGAGTTAAAGATTCAACCTGCAATAGTCTTAGTACCGAGACCCACGCATAAAACCACTTCCAATAGGCAACATTCAAAGTTCATAAAGAGTACAAACATTGAATTGCCGCACAATGCCTCGGCATTTTTCGATCAACACGATTTAGGTGCATCCAAGGCAAGCAGCTCTGAAAGTGTAACCAAATATTGAAACGCCACGACTCACCTCAAAGTACAATCTCACCACTTGTCACGCTGGTTTGTGTCTGTCACAAAACAAAGATTTATTTTTCACGAAGGATCTGATTTTTGCATAAACACGTCAAACAATATTATGGACTAAAGTTGCGACCGTCTCTAGATTAATGCTGACAGTCAGCCATGTACAATATACTAACCATTGAATAATTGTTGGATATTGCGAGACATGGTTGATTTGACCGACATAATCGAATGGATATTATACACTTTGATTCGATGATCTAGGATCGCGAATGATTGATATTGATTGGGCACATATGAAAATCATCGTGAATAATCAATGTTTTCCCTCTGACACGTGGACCGGGAAACACCAGGGTCATCGAGGAGATGTTACGTACAACGAACCATCGCCCCCGCATACCGTCTTTCTTCACTCGACGTCGGGCAAAGTTCGGTCGGCCCGCTTCAACACGGCCGATATCCGTGTGCGGTAGTTTCGAATTGGCCTATCGCAACGCACGTACAATAACACTGCATCGCGCGCGGAAAAACGTCCGCGCTGCAGTTGGTGTTGGCGGCATTACAGGGGCGGCCCCGCGAGAGGAGGTTAAAAAGAAGTGGGTGGAGGTGGAAAAAAAAACCGAGAGACGCGCCGGAGGCGGGTCATGGGCATTAGCGCTCGGATAGCGCGGTGCGCACACCGGCTATATGTACGTGTGTGTGCGCGCGCGCGCCGAGGCGGGTAGCCCCGGGGCCTGCGTGTCTCCATGGTTACCCGGGACACGCCGAACTCAATATCCGCGGCTGTGCAGCAGCAGCAGGCCCCGAGGCTGCGGCTCGCCCGGGGCTGTCGTCCCTCCAACCTGCGCCAGCCAGCCTGATTATATTCCATTTCTGGAGCGGCGGCGGCGGCGCTCCTGCCTGCCCCACCACCACTGCACCCCGGGGGCCAAACCGACCAGCTGCGCGAGAGCGAGACAGACGCGCCCGCGCCCCCGTGTTAATATTTATTGTTCTGGCTCTGCGGGAATGAACGATATACGCTGCGCCGCCGCCGCCGTCGCGGAGCTGATTATATCCTGAATTTTGCACGATTTCACATTATGAGCCAGCCGAGTTTTGCGCCGATATGCGGCCGCGTTCGAGTTTGATTCCGGCCGGGTATTTTTTCGGGGTAATTGTTCCGTCGCATACAGAGATCGATGATATAACCGCGGCGGAAAATTCAATTGGCCGTGCGCGACTCGCCTGCCTTTCGTACGCGAACTTACAACTTATATATTATACGGATGTATGCGGGAAAAAGTCGTATAAATCACTTGGAAAAAGTCGAGCTCTCGCGCGTGCCGCTACAATAAAGATTGATTTACACCAAAAGCAACGCGATACATAAATTATGTAACTCTTTCGCCTACGGTTCGATCGGCGCGAGAAACGTTTTTTTATATATATACATTAAAAATTTCATCGTGTCCCTCGAGCGTACGTATAAATCACGTGTTTATACGTACGTATGGATACGCTCAAAAAGGCTATACGTTCGACGGCTCGTTGACTTTTCATATATACCCGCGGCGGCCTGCGATCGGCGATGTCGATTGCAATAGAGTTTTCCTCCGAACGACGACGAGCAACGTTTTTTGTCGTTCTCGAGAAGCCCGAGACGCGAAAGACAAATGCATATTTGTATTATATATCGAAGGCACGACCCAAACCGTATATCCTGAATTCTTCGAGGAGATCGACGTGAACGCGGTGGGTAACGGTTATCGCGTATCTAAATACCCGTATATACACCGGTTCGCTCCAAAACTTTGTAGAAATTCAAAAATTCCTTAAACAAACTTGGATTCCGACTCGGGTGGGGGGGGGGGGGGGGGGGGGTAGAAAGCGAGTGGAGGAGAGCGAGAGAGAGAGAGTGGGAGAGAGAGGGAGAGATAACGAAGGCCGGGGCAGGCCGGAGGGCAGATGAATCGACGAAAGAAGATAGAGGCGAGGCTGGTAGCCTTAGGCGTCGACGTGGAAGACAGTTCGAAATTCGACGAGCGGCTCGCTTTATCTCTTTTTGCGGGCAGAATCGCCCGGGGCGCGCGATGCATGCGCTCGAGAGAGACAGAGAGACAGAGATATGCACGAGCCGTCGGTTCAAAGAGCATCTCCGCGCTCGCGCCGGGGGAAAATGAGACTGAGCCGAGTTTTTTTCTCCAAATTCATGCGCGCAGTGTAATCGGCTTCTCTCTCTCTCTCTCTTTCTCTCCTCTCGCTGCAGCCAATTCCCAACTGGCCAATGGAAAATATTTCCCTCGAACGATCTCAACTAACGGTGTGGGTAGTTTTTTGGGAGGGAGGATAATAACTCGCGGCCCCTCTCGCGCCCTCGCGACCATTCGATATCGTTTCAAATTCAAAATTTCTCCAGCTACTCGCGAAGCCGCAGCCACGCGTATTAAAGAGAAAATCGTAGACGCAAGAAACCCAATCAAACATATAAAGTTCATTAAAATTTTTTTTGCTAAAATTAGTGTAATATTAATGTTAGATATAATAGCTGGCTATCTCACGGACGTTTTAAAAAAAGTTTCATCCAAAAACATATCTTCATTTTTGCGCAATTAAGCGATGAAATCTAAATTTGAAAAACCCGTATTTCGGAAAATTATGGACCAATCACAGGCGGCTTGGGGGTGTATTAAAACAATAATAAAATAATCCTATTCACGAATTTTCATCAATTTTGATGCATGGAAAATGTGTTTTTCCATTGATTCAATTTTTTCGTGTCTCACCACGTAATCGGGGTTTTATGACTATCCTAATTACTGAATCGTAACTCAACAGGGCTTATTCTGTAGGGAATTTCAATACAAACAACTTTTTACTCTACACATTTTTTCGAAAAGTCTCTCTAAAAAAAGTTAAGCACTGAAATGTGAAGAAACAGTCATTTTTCAATTTTCTTTATTTTCCCTACAATTTTCCGCAACTTTTCAGGACTTTGCTTAGATCCAGTTTTAATGTCGAGGCAAAAATGAAGCGATTCCAAAAAAAATCCAGACCGAGCCACGTTTTCGGGTTTTTTTACGATTTTCGGCCTAATTGCACTCCTCTATATATAGATTCGAAGACACGTGGTTACTTTGATAAAATCATCTCGTGTGATTTAAACGATTTTATGAAAATGTTGCGTAAATATAATAATAGTATATATATATATATATATATATATATATATATATATATATATATATATATATATATATATATACACCGTACCGCCGACTCTTAGAAGTGCATAACGTGTATATATATATATATACACGTTATGCACTGGAGCTTGCGTAGGAGTTTCTATGAGTCGGCAGTACCGAAAAACAGCTAAGCAAGCGAGGCGCATACAGAACTTTTTGTTACACAAGAAGACAAAATCGCTTTTTCAAATGGGGTATACCGGGACAGAGACGCTAGTTTTACTCTCTTGCACGGAACCACTTCGTATTCATTCTGATTTCGATTTCTGGTCTTTATGCTTAGCCGAATAAAAAATAAATGAAGTCGTTTACCAGCTAAGGTTCTGATAATTCAAGGAAGCTGGATCGGCTATCCATGTAAGGAATGTATATACTTATCAGGAATGGTCGGTAATTAGTATATCTCGGACAAATCAAAACGTCATTGGGACGTCCGAATGCAAATATCAGCTGTTGGGGTATCAAATAAAATAAAATACCTCAAAAAGTTTCAGTCGAATTGAAGACCCATGCGTGAACTGTGGTACCTTCTCTTATAAAAACTAAATGTTCCATCAAAAGATGGAAAATCGTTCAATAATCTTCTATAACACCATTGTCAAACAACATTTTTATTTTCAATGAATATCCAGCATTAAAATACACTCACAAAAATAAAGTCTTGGTTCAAAAAGAAAAATCGGTTTGACGCTATAGCAAGAAGATTTCCTCTAGAATTGAGACTCTATTCTTGATTCTAGATGAGTCTGTTCAGTACGAGAATAAATCTTCTTGTTATAGCGTCAAACCGATTTTTCTTCTTGAACCAAGACTTTATTTTTGTGAGTGTATCTAAATTATGATTTGGCAGAATCGAATCCAGGCGCCGTGCAGCCCGAGTGAACGGCTGCAATTTTCCCGCCGGCCGTGACGTAATATACAGTAGTACAGCAACTGAATCCTAGATGGCATCTATCCGGTGAAAACGAGCGTCAGCGCAACATTTTACCCCAGAAGTACAATAAAAAGTGGCAAAATTACTTTTGTCGACGTTGCAAATGCTCCGAAACAATCTACGGTAGCGGCTGAAAGTATTTTGCAACCGAGTAATCATCAGCCCACACGATAATCTTGGCCAACAACACGGCTGAATCCTTGCCCGCAAGCGGTTAGCACAGCAGCGAAGTCTATATAATAACTTCGACTGTCGAACGAATCTCGTGTTGTATGAAAGGAGAGAAGTTTAGCACTCCCCTAGACAAGGATGGAACACATATAACTCGTAAGGCACCTGTCGCATTGCGCGACGCTTACGACATTTTTTTGGGTAAAAAATAATACGACCAAACGTTGCAATACAATTGTTCGGATCTTTGGAGAATCAATGGCGCAGACGGCGCATATAAGTATTTTAGCTCCAAGAACGAAAAATCGTGCCTTTTTTTAATTGTATATTGACAATTTCCAATGATGAAGAACCTTGTTAGTTTTCAGTGGCTTTTATTACGAATAAAAAAAAAACAACTTTGAATATCAAAGAAACCTTACATAAAGAGCTAACAAAACAAAATTATATGTATTTACAAAGAGCACAGATGTAGTTGTATACGTGAAGAAAAGAACAAAATACATGAGCATTCGAGTGATAGTTCACTGTCTGAACATTTTAATGTTTATTAATTTTTCTCCAAGTTACCTCTTAATCGATACACTTTGTAAAAATAGCATACAGTACCAATACTGCTATACCGTAATTTTATACATCTTGTTAAATCCTCTTTACTTGACAACATTACACTGTGGTGGCATTTCAAGTGACAATTGTCGTCACTTCTCGAGCTATCCACGACCGCAATGTTTTTTTTTAAATATTTAATGTAAAAAAAGAACGCAGGTGGAGCTCTCATAAGTAGAGGGGAACCAAAAATCGAGCTCTCCCTATATTTTTCTCAGTAAATGAAAAAAGACAAAATACAGCAAAAGAATTATATATGCGCTTCTATTATTATGGTACAAACAGTCCTCGCTCTTCTTCTTTGAGAATTGAAAAAGGTAGAAGTATATAAGAACTATATACAAAAGATCGTGTGTTTAAAAAAAACTCTTTCTCTAGCAATGCAAGTATTCAAACAACTTATGCACGATATAATTTACAGTGAAGGTTCCCTGTTTATATACAACTTCCCGGATACGTAACGAAAATTTGTCTAAGATGATTTTATAAATCACCCAAGAATTACTTTCTTACAAAAAGCATTCCTATCTTTGAAATCACTCATATTTTTCTTCGTCGTTTACTTTAAAGATCTAATATAAATACAATCATACGCAATCCCATCTCAATTAGAACTTTGTCATTTGTTATTTGAATATAAAAGAAATCATTTCTCGCTAAAAGAAAACCTTAAAAGGAAGCATACGTTTCGCTCTAATCATTTTTATACGAATATCGCTGAATTTACGACACTAGTGTACGAACTTCGGTCACTCGGTCATAATTTCATTCGTCCATCATTTACAGTTACATTATACATTATAGATATAATTTCCTCTACACTGTTAGTCACTCTGTTATGTATATTAAAAATTTGCATCAATTATACCATTGTCATTCTTCATTTCATCCTAATTGTTTTCCTTCAATTTTTACTTCTGTACACAAACAATTTTTTCCCTGTACACTATATTACAAACATGGGAACTATTTCAAAAGTAGTGCATCGGGGGGTAGATAACGGCAATGATGGTTGCAATTTCGTCAATTGACTACGGAAAATATCATAAAAGAGATCAGATAGAATAGGTTTCATCTGCTTCCTTAAAAGTCAAATAATAATTTTTATATCATTTTAAGAATAGAAAACAATCAACTGCCTGTCAGGTATTGATATTCAACATAAAAATAAGAAAATAAAACTTCCAAGTTTTTTTTTTATAAAATATTAAAAAAAATCAGCTCTATCAATTGTATGCTGTTAATTGTCTAGGAACCTAAAAATTCGTTTTTTAAACTTGGTTTAGTTGTGAGTGAATAACGTTTCCAGAGTAATTTCGATCATTATGAAGACGAAAAACATTAGATCGGAAGTGAATCGAGCGTGAAGCCAAGCATTTTTAATTACGACGAAACTAAAGGACTGAAAATGTTCTTGTTCAAAAGTGCACAGGCATCACTATTATTTTACTCATCATTTTCATTGTATTAGCTCTTAAAATACAATTCAGGTACACGCTCTCTTCAACGGTCTACATCTTTCATATTCTATATCAGTTTACATTCCTGCACAAAATTGTACACATCTGTACTTTATTCTGTCTTGAGAAATCCTTATTCATGCTGTACGATCACAAAGAATTAAATGCCAATACTTTTTCATATTTATTGAAAATAAATTCTTTTCATTGTTGAGAATTTTTCCATTTAGAAAATATGAATGTAACAGCGCAAGTTTATGATGTATGAATATTAATGATGTATAAATACAACATAATGTATCGATAACAACAGTCAATAGACTACTGATTTTTTCATGGTGACATCAAACAATCAATGATTTCCATTTTATCGATTGATCGAGTAAAATACGATACAAATAATGCATCAGCACTTTCTAGGACACTTTACGAACGATTTTGTACACATAAAAAAATATACTATTTTGTTGAAGAAAAAAAATAATCTCTGCTTCGTGTCCCGAAAATGCAGGTCAATTATCGGACAGTCAAAAACACAAACTTGATTGAAAAAAACATAGAAAATGAAAACGTTTATTTTGTGACCGAATCGCATGTAACGCTCCTAACAATACATTCACCAACTTTCTTAATATATCACGCATTCGACTTTACACGTTTTTGCACTTCTCAGTAAAAAGTAATCATTTGTGCTACGATGAATGACCTTGGTTGAAACATTCCATTGAAAATAAATTCAAACTTTGTTTCAGATTGAGTCTCTTATCATCTTGTGATCAGAGACGAAACATTAGATATTAAGAAAACTAATCATAATTCCCTAATGATAAGTCGAAGAAAAATAATGCTGCCAATTGTGACTGTCAAGCAGACGTACAACTTTACATGGAAAGGACAAAAACTTCACGCAAACGTTCAATTTATTCGTATCAAAATCGAAATCGTTAACTTTCAACATGATTTATGGATTGAAATTTGATAAAATGTCTCATTGAAATAGAAATAAAAAATTCAACTTTGATGATATGAACGTATCTTCTGGTAATCTATAAATGATAACCAGAAATTTTCACACAATGCTAGACATACGTAATCAATACTCTACGTGTTTTTTTTCTACTAGATTTATTCTATCGTTTAAAATAAATCACTGCTCGGAGAACAATGCGGAAATGAGTTTCTTTTAGGTCGAAGGAAGACGATTTATAACGAATAAATTATCAAAATTAATCTAAACCTCGTTAAGTATCGATCATTTCCAATAAAATATTTCAACTCAGGTCGATACTCTGGCACGCGTACGCAAGAAAATCCCAGAGATCTGCAAAACGAAACTATATGAAATAGAAAAAAACACTTTCTACTTTTCTACGCTGCCCGCTCAATCGTTCAGTCAATTTACAAATATGTATAAGGGAAGCTTAACTGCGTCAAGACAACGTCCTCGATTGTTTTATAACCATGTATGCACTGAGCCGAGGGCTTCTTGCCACGAAAGTCCAACACGGAGTTGCGCGCACATTCTCTCTCTTTCTCTCTGTCTCGCAGATCACAATAAATCATAGTCACTCGAGAGACCAGTTGCCCAGGTAGGCCACGGTGACGAGTGCAGCGACGGCTGCGACATATCACTTCAAGTACGACCTATACAAGGTCGCGCTTCGGCATGTCTCTTTTTCCTGCTCGAGCAGAAATAGCAGGTCACGGAAGTTAACACGTTTCAGCCGCGGTCGCAGATTTATCTGACGATTAAGGTTACCGGACGAGCTAACACTACCGCTTGGGCCACCCGAATTTCCCGACCCGCCTCCACCACTTCCACCCAGGTCCAGCTTTGGCTTTTTGCGGGGACCAATAGCTTGCAGAGCTGTCTGATTCGCCTCGCGTTGTCGGGCTTCTTCCATTTCAACCCGTTGCATCTAGAAATGAAATTTTTCGAGTAAAAATTAATGCTTATTCCATCAACTTATTAGTTGATGATTTTACCATCTAATTTGTTCTCATCATTTTTATTGAAAAACAGTCTCATGTCAAAATTAATTTACTGATCACTAGTAGTTTGTGATTAAGAATTAATTAAAACATGATATTAGTTCCAAACTGAACTTGAACGTCGGAAAATGATAATTCTTTCATTATATGTACAAGAAAATACCCAAACTAACCTCTTTCGCTTTTGCTTTGAGCTTTGCTTGTTCTGGGTCTTCTGTTTTTGCTCGACTTTTTGCGGCTTTGAGCAATACTTCCCTTTCTTGTTCTTCGTGCCTTTTTCTTTCAGCCCTATCCAATTCTTCTAAGAATTTCAACTGTGCCCTTACGTCTTGGGTCGCCTCATACCTCGGATCAACCTGCGAAACACAACGATTGTCATTTATACACATGGATTCAATTTGAAATTTTAGTGTTATCCAATACGAGCAAGATACTCACTTTCACAAGATCTATTCTATGCTCTGCTATGACAGCTAGTTTTTCTACCAAATTTTTTAGCCTCTCCTGCGCCGCATGTGATATCAAGGATGCTACTTCTTGACTGGGTTCTTCCAGACCGTAACTCGTAACTGAAGTCGTAAACCATCAATTATCAATGCACAACCTCACGGACAATGAAAATATTCACAATAAACATACCTATTTTGTTGATTTTTTGTTGAAGTCGTGACATATGAAGAAACACTTCATCCTTGCACGATCTTATTTGCGTCCCTACGAATTTCGTCGATCCAAGGATCCTCTGAGATTCTTCTGCGAGATTAACCCCCCCCATCGCCGCCACATCGTTAATATCATCGTCACCCCTTCGTGAATCAATGAAACATATTTATAAAACAATTTTTTCCAAAGAACTCAGTTACACGTTGAAGCAAATCAATACATCATTTTAACTGTGCGTTTTAAGACTAACGTAAATTTTTTCAGAGATGTAATTATTCAAATATTTTGAATGAAGTACAGATGAGAACTTACGCGTAACCCGCTGACGAAAAGGTCTTTTTCTCCTTCTCCTTAAACACGGTCTGGGGTTTAACAGAAGGCACTGCGGCTTTGTTGGTTGAGCTAGCTATGCTTGCCGATTTCGCCTGATTGTTCGACACGAGTGTCGTCCCAGCAGGGCTGGTCTTCAAAGCCGTGGACGGTAACGATTTTACAATAAGGGGCCCAGTAGGCCTCACTGCACCCATCCCGGCCACGATCGGCGGCTGTCCTTGGACAGTCGGTCCCTGTATCGTCGACTTGCCAGGATAAGTCTGTATTATCGGCGGCCGGACGACAGTTGTTAACGTGCCAGGTCGTACCTGCCAGCGCAATTTCGGATTTAATTTTCTTTTCCACGCAGGTCGAAAAATTATCATTAGTTTGGAAAATATTATTGATATTCTCCAAATTAATGATCAATTTAAAAGCTTCTTGACTCGTCATAATGAAAAAAAATCTAAGACACACTTATACTATGGATAGTAGAGCAGATCCCGGATAATTTTTAGTCAAGTTAGCCTAATACTGCTTGCTTGTTATTCATATGTGTACATCTTACCACCCGTTGTTGAACTATAGGTTGTGGTGGTCTTTGAACATTTGTGACTCCTGTTAAAGGAGCCATGACACGTACTTGTGTCGTGGCCGTCGGCGTTACAGCTATAGTTTGTGGAGATGCAACAACTTGTGTTGGAGTTCCTCCAGATGCAACAGCCACAGTCGGCCTAATTTGGTTCTATAAAGGATATTACGAAGAAGATTAATGAGAGATATACAAAACGATACTGTATATTGATTTTTCTATTTTCTATTTGAATAACAATTTCTCACTAGCAATCCGAAAATGAGACAAACGGATAAACTTTGAGAACAAAAAAAAGTAATGAATCAAATCTAATACTCGATAAAAAATCCGGATAAATTATTTGAAATGTCAATTCATACAAGATTGTATTCATTATGAAAGTATAAATTTTATCAGTTTTAAACGGGGCTGTACAAACAAAATAAATTGGATCAACAGTTGAAACGCTTCGCAAACAAGAAAATTAAGAATATGAAAAATTCAAAATATTATGTTTATTTTAATACCCTCTATTATTCAATATTGCACTACATATCCTACGGTTTGGCCCTCTAAGATCGTAATTTACAAAAATTTTAAAATATTATCCTTACTTGTGTTGTTGGTGATGCTGTAGCTATTGAAAAAACTACGTTAGCAGGTGGCGGCCGTATTCCATCAATAATCAACTCTTTTTTGACGAGCGATTGACGAAGTAGAGGTAAACTCTTTCTCAGAAATCCAATCAAACACGGTTGCGGAGACGCGTTCAACAATTTTTCTAATCTAACACAAAACTCTTCTGGTTCAACTTTAACATCAATTAACTCTTGTATTAACGTCCGAACATTTCGTTCCACATGTTTAGGTTCACGACTAGACAATTCTAATAAGTTTGCTAAGAATTTACGGCACTTTTCTTTGGTACTATCCGAACATTGACGCTGAAATTTTGAAATAAAAATGGAGTTAGTACTTTTTATCAAAAATCATATTTGTGCTCGAACTTGATTACAATGTTCGAGTCAAAGTGAAGTAAAAGATTCAATATACATTACCTTTACCTGGGTTTGAGCCGTAGTCGTTTGAGTTGGTGTAGCAGCTGGTGTTGCAGCAGCAGTAGTTGCAGCGACTATTGTTGAAGTCACTGGAGTTACTGTTGTTGTAGTCACAGTAGGAGCAACAGTCTGTAGAAATATTATGAGAGAAAATTAATTTGCATGGAAGATCAATTGACCATTTTTCGGTAGAATTTTCAACAGAAATGATTGAGTACAATTCAATTCCATGGAAAATACTAACTATACTTTCCATTAATCATCACCACATTCGGAAAAAGACGGAAAACCACGAAGAAAAAAAAATGATCTATAACACGTTTTTGCATGCCATTTGCATAAATATATATATGTATAACATATCTGAAATTTCATATAAAATAAAAATTCATCTATTACACTTGTACCTTGTAAAGACTCGTAGTTTAATTGGATGATTAGTTAAATTGATTATTAGTCATATTGTTAAAGCAGTTTAGAGCTTCCAGCAAAATACTCTACTGGACGTATTAGTTCAAATAATTAATTATGTAATTATTTCATGTGCTTAAAAAAATGTCACAAAATCAATTTAGTGATTTTTCAAATGTTACATTTTATCGTTTCAACATCATGTGCTCTTGAAAAATACGTGAAATTTACGTCACATTATCTACTGATGGTTTTTGTGAATATTTTCAATTTTAGTATATATTAAAAATCAGACATACTGACTATAAGTTATTATTCTAGAAGAACGATTACATATTATGATGCCTTTAAATGTAAATACTACAAAAAAAATCAAAATTATAAGCTCAAAAAATATTCTAATGGTAAAATTTAGATAGTTTTCTATATCACACAAATACTTGAGATAGTCATTAAATACAATACTCTGAGCGAATCATATAGATTAATCAAGTTGAGTATTCAAAACGTGCATATTTCTACAATAACTACTACAGTGTAAAATAGTATTCCTTGATTTTCAACATGCCCTCTCACTCCATGAAAAAATAGAATAAAAAAATAATACAATTCAAAATATGTGCCAAATTGATAAAAACCCACAAAACTTACACTTGAGAAAATACGTGGAAAGTTCCAAATCTTTTAATCAACTCCATAAAAAAAAAATAGAACATGGTGGTCTTTTAATATTCAATTCCATATACCATTTATCAATTCTGCAAAGTTGTTATTGTTTATGGATTTTAACATTTTTACCCATTCACACATTTCGATTAACAATTGAGTTATATTACTTCAAACATTATTATATTTCTATCCCAGGATTTGAAATTCTCCAACGTGAAAATAATATTTATCTTTTTGTCAACTAAAATTCTCAACCACCATGCTGTAATAAAACAAAACAAGTTTAAATAGCTGCTGCATTCCAACTCAAATTTTCTGGACAGCAAAGATGAATAAAACTTCTACAAAGAGGCTACTTCGAGTCTTGAATGAGGTATAAGTGCGTCACCTGAATAGGTTTTCTTATTGTGGCGAGGGGCGGACCAGTGAACTGTGCGTTCAGCCTACTTACAGCCGGCAACGTAGCAAGTCGATACGTTGTAGTGCCTCCAGCGCTTGGTGATGCCACAATTGCATTAGGTGTGCTCACAATGGTATTTTGAGTAACTCCACCTCCAGGCGTATTAGCCGATGGAGCAGGTCCCACCCTGAGTAACTGAAACTGGCCATTCTCAGTTTTCAGCAGTAAAGTACCCGGTGTACCTTGTAGACCTTGGAGGGTCTGTAAAGTAATCTGGAAGCAAAGATTTACGATTAAGATTCGTTTTTTGGCAGTTCTAGTTCAAATAATCAATGCAAAAGTTTGAGGATTATAGGGAAACTCCTGAAATTATCAAAATTTGAAAAATATATAATGTTGATGACAACTGTGATTGGGTACTTTTTCTACTTCAAATTCAGCTGTAAGTGTTGAAAACATGCATAATTAGTAAATACATTCAAACAAGCTAGTGATATTAAGTTATTGGTTGTTAGTCTGAGTTTTCCAGATATCAAGAGGAGATGCTTGAGTTAACCTAAGCCCCAATAGTGAATCTTTTAAAGAATTATTTTATCAAATTTTCTGACACCAAAACGTATCATCAAATGATTTTTTTTCTCGGCTTCTATAGAAGAATTTTCTGCATTTGTTAGTGATAAATCCCATTCTGATGATATTAGTTACAATAGATGTTGTAAGTCTTCAATTATGTGCAAATATTAATATCTGTGATCAATTAAATACCACTGAGTATCTATTTGTTCATATTTCTACTTTCCAACATAAAAACTGATTGGTAACTGTAAAAGTATTCTTCAGAGAATGTTTTGAAACTAGATGAAAAGTAGATTGAGTTGTTCTATACTTGGAAAGTAGATATTATAGATAAATAAAACATAACCATGCACCAACTATTCAAAACAATTAGTTCAACATGTAATAATATGTGAATAAAATAATGAATTATGTCAAGTTTCTCATTCATGAAGATGATGAAGCTAAGGATGCTTGTTCCACTCAAACAATCTGAAGGGTAGAGAGTTACTAGTTGTTTCATTTACATTGGATTAATTCAAATAATTGATAACTTATAATTGGAAAATTGAAAAAATACAATGAAGAAAGTGGTATATTTTAGATCGAGAATCCTTAAGCTTCATGGAGCACAATTACAATGAAAATCAACAAAGTTGAAATAAAAATGTAGTTAGAGCATTAGGTGAGGTATGAATTAGACAGGCGTGAGAGATGAAGGACATACCCCAGGGGCTCCCGGTCGTGCTCCCATCATATGCTGACCAATGACGACCCTAGAAGCGACTTGTTTGGGTTGCTGCTGGCCGGCCTGGACAGGAGTGGCCGGCCGCATGGCATTGACATTGAGTATCTGAACATTACTGGGCACCATGGTTGTGGTGTTAGCAGTGAGCTGGGTCTGAGCGGCGACAGCAGCCATAGCAGGCTTGGCTTGCTGTTGCTGCTGCTGTATTTGGTTAGTTTGTTGCTGTTGCTGCTGCTGCTGTTGTTGCTGCTGTTGCTGTTGTTGGGAATTGGGTTGCTGTTGAGGCAAGCCAACAGTGACAGGGACCTGGGACATGGGTACGGAGACCATAGTGGCAGTAGGCTGGGCCTGGGTCTTGATGACCAGGGCAGTGGCCGGTTTGGGGATCTGGTTGGCGGTGGCAGTGGCTTGGTTAGAGGTGGTCTGCGAGACAGCAGCAGCAGCAGCGGCTGCCTGGAGAACAGCTGCCTGGAGGGTGCCGTTGGCCAGCTGGGCAACTTGCTGCTGTTGGCCCGAGAAGCTCAGCTTTCCAGCGGCCACCTGGGCAAGCTGGGCTTGGGTGACGATTTTTACATGCTGCTGCTGCTGCTGCAACAGAGGCTGCAGCTGAGGCTGCAACTGAGGCTGCTGCTGCTGCTGCTGCTGCTGCTGCTGCTGGGGCTGTACGGGGCTTGGGGAGCTGGTGGTGAGCACCTGCTGCTGCTGCTGCTGCTGTTGCTGTTGCTGCGGCGCCGGCGGACTGGGACTGACTTTGACCAACTGCTGCTGAGGTTGCTGAGCTTGCTGAGCTTGCTGTTGCAGCTGCAGTTGCTGCTGCTGCTGCTGTTGCTGCTGTTGCTGCTGCGGCTGCGGCTGCTGCTGCGGTTGCGGCTGCGGCTGCGGCTGCGGCTGCGGCTGGGGCTGCGGCTGGGACTGCGGCTGGGGCTGCGGCTGCGGCTGGGGCTGAGGCTGCGGCTGCGACTGCGGCTGCGGCTGGTCGGGGGGACTGGGCTGGGCTTGCTGCGTTGGAGCCGGCTGCGGGTCGTCCGGGGTGCCGTTGGCGATGACGGGCTTGGGGGGCGAGGCGGGCCCGTTCGGCTGGGTGGCCGGGGGGTTGGCGCCGAGCTGGGTCTCGAGGCTGCCGACGATCGCGCTCACCGCGGACTCGTCCACGTCGGTGCTGAGAGCCTCCTCGAGGAACTTAGCTGACGCCATTTTCGTCCGAGCTCCGAGCGTGAACTGAGCCGCGCATGCGTGAGGGCCTGGGGACGGGCATGCCGCCAAGCGCTAGTTGCCGCTGCCCTGCCGCTGCAACTGACTGAGCACGCGGCCGTTGCCGTGCCGCCGTCGCCGTCGCCGTTGCCGCCGCCGACACCGCCGGCGCCGCCGCCGCCACCGCCAGCCGCGATAGCGCCGCCCTCTAACTCCACACGCATACCTGCATCACCCTGTATACACACACACGCGCAGGCGCACCCATGAGTATATAATATATATGAATATAATCGCAATTTTGCAATTCAACACCACTTTGATGATGAGCGGCGACTGCAATCGTCAACTTTTCAACTGCCTGTATACACATATATATGTATATATACAAGTACATACCGGTGGGAAGCGTCAATTGCCAGATTATTATATGCCAAAGGCCGTTTTACAATAGAATATCCGCAGCTATACGCGAAAAGATGTGTTTTCTTTCATGGATCGCCTTTTCTTCGCGGTAATGACGCCCGAGTGCGTATTGTTTGTGTGTTGGGAGTTTCCGCGCCGAGTGCGTGGGTGTTTTGACCAAACGAGTTTTCAGGTTATCTCGGCTCGAGGCGCTTGCGCGAGCCACAGTCCGCTCCGCACACGCGCACCCTGCAGTTCAATGTTGTGCGCTTTTTAACGAGAACAAAAACGCGAAGCTCTATATAAGTACGCGCAAAAACCATATTTATGCGCAGCGATGTATATAACAGATTTGTCGTGTATCAATATAATTGATCGCTGGAAAAGGAAAAATCGGATTAATCCGTTATAGGAACACTCGCGTCTTGTTTCTATTGGAATTCCCGCCGCGGTGCATTCGGTGCGCGGTTGTATCGTTGTAAAATGTCAACGGTCAAGTTTTCTACACCAATATCATTATTGATCGAGCCTTTATCACTCGAGGATATACGTTCCCACGAATCACACGAGTCGCATTGCCAGAGAAATTCGATCCCGTGTCTAGTATATAACGACGTGTCTTACGAAGAAAGACACATAACTGAATCTGTCTGCGAAGAAAGACACATATCCGAATCTGTCCGCGAAGAAAGACACAACTCGCAATCTAGCCACGAAGAAAGACACAACTCGCAATCTGTCCGCGAAGAAAGACAAATGTCGGAATTATTCTCCCGCGAATATTAACGAAAAAAGAGGTTATACTGTAGAAAAGGCTTGTTTTTTTCTGTCAATGATAACCTACTCATTCTAAGCTTTCATTCCATATATTTTTTACGTCGGAAAATTGTGGGATGTGCGCCATGTATCCTTTTTGCGGCCAGACGCGAGTTGTGTCTTTCTTCGTGGCTAGATTGCGAGTTGTGTCTTTCTTCGTGGCTAGATTGTGAGATGTGTCTTTCTTCGCGGACAAATTGAGATGTGTCTTTCTTCGCGGACAGTTTGAGATGTGTCTTTCTTCGTAAGACACGTCGATAAGTAGTAATTCAGGTAACACACGCATAGTCATTTCCCATTCGACCTTAATTCTGTATATGCGCATCATTGGAGGTAATAACGAGCAGGTATATCAATGATTCACTCGAGTTGTATTAATATGATATAAGCTTTCGCTAATGATACAGCGATACGAATTTTGCCAACTTCATTATAGTATACCCTTAATTGAACCTGAGCTGAAATCTTTTCATTCGTAAAATCCACTTGGTTATACAGATTGTGAATCGCTCGATGAATAATCGATCGTGTTCCAAGGTGGATCGAAGCGAAAGGAGTATAATAGATACATTAACACTTTGGAGAATATGAAAAGAGTGTAGGTTTGAATTGAAAATGTATTATCCCATGATGCTGAAGACATTATCGATGAAAAATGAGTTTTTTTTATTGTGCGCTAGACCTGTAAAAGACGCGCATTTCCATAAACATACATCATTAATTCTGCACCCCTTCACAATTCTAAGAGCCTCATTCCTGCAACCAACTCCTAGAAATTGATCATGACAACTTTCAACGTACTCACACGCGTTTACAAGACAACGTAAAACAAACCTTTTGAATACTTCTCTCAAGATCTTAGGAAATCAATGGAAAATTATTATTCTTCAGTTACAGATACGAAAACTCACGTTTCTCCGGTATATAAAATCACCTTCAGTTCAATGGATTTACACAATGCAACTGTATGTACTACAGCTCTCGCGTTTTGATTCACTTCGAGTGGTACGCGATGTATCCGAAGATATTACTCGCTCGGGATTGAGAAGCAAAATCACACTGAGCCATACGAGCTGTGAAGAAGCGTGTATTGCAAGTTGTTCATTCGAGTTATTACCGCGCAGGATGATTTGGACTTGCGGTATTCGCTGCTCGGCCGACCGCCCCGGGATCGATACAGCCAATGGTCGCACCGGCTAGCATACACGTCGATTTCAAACGCTCCGAACTAATCATCCCAGACGATTGATTGTGTATATGTGACCTAGAATATACCTGGAGCCGCCCGTACGTTCTAATTTTAAATTCGAATACATGAGCGCGGAGCTTTCGGATATCCCCAACTCTCAAGCTTGACCGCATTGTTCCATCGACCGTGACAATTTGAAACGTAAGTGGCAGGCATTTCGCCTCATGTTCATCATACTGTTGGTTGCACATTCGAATGCGCGATTCGATTAAAATCTGTGATGAAGATTATACCCATGAGTAACAGATTTTTTGGGTGGGTTTCAAAATTGATCTAAAGTATCCCGCGGATAAAGCTGGGCTGCGAGAAAATCTCCGTTTCGCCCCGTCGTATCGAACGTTGATAATAATGAAATCTGCCTTTGCTTGCATTGTTGTACAGCTTGTATGTACAACGTACCTAGATGAATGTTCGTTGTTTACGCATATACAATTTTGTTTTATCGAGGCTGACAAAAAGACGAAAACCGCATGGGAAAGGATATCTTTCATCAACTGATTTGGTTTGTCGAGAAAAACAAGGAATTGAATTAGAAATCAGTGTAACGATAGCATTGTTTGTGATACACATATACAACCATATACTTCGTGAACAACTTTTTTTTTCTATTTTACAGCTCTTTTCTCGAGTCTTGAATGTCGAGTCTATAGTGCTATACGCGACAAGAAACATTTGCTTGCATCGCATTCGCCGCTGCCCATCGTCGTCGATGCGGTGCGCTATACGTCTGTCATATATAAAGTCAAGCAATGCAGCGATTTCAGCGGGGAAAAAATAAAGTCCGGCGAAACGACGAGTCTTTTTTCCACGGGATCGCGCACGAAAATTCTGGCGCGTCTTTTTCTCACGCTGCGCAATAAGTGCGCGGATGGTGTCAGGGCTCGGGCGCCCAGTGGTCCCAGGTCTTGATGATGTCGTAGAGCGCGTCCCCGGGGCTGAGGGTAGTCCGGCTGCACTGCCTGTGCCCGAGCAGCTTGTAGTCCCGGCGGATCGTGGCGTTGGCCACGCCGAGCTCGATGAGCCTCTTGGCGGCCTCGAGCTGCGCCGCGGCCGGTCTCGCGCTCGTGAAATTGCCGACGAACGAGACGGCGACGCTGCGCCGGTCGAATCCCGGCACGAGGGCGCCCCGCCCGGCCCAGCCGCGACCCTCGTACACCAGCCCGTTGCCGCCGACCATGAAGCTGTAGGCTATGTCCGCGAGGCCGATCGACTCCACGTGGAACGAGCGGATGTACCGCAGGTGTCGCGCGCACTCGTTCCTCGTCCTGCACACGGCAGTTGCCGTGTGGCTTATCACCACGTAAGACGGCGGCGGTTGCGAATCGTCTGCTCGGTCCCTCATTGCCGGGGCCTCCGGGTCCCACTCGGATCGCCACACTATCCGAACTTCGGCCTCGCTCGGAGATTCTGAAAACTCATCGGTCCGCTTATTCACCCTGCATCTGTGCCCGAGCGGCATGTCTCAAACGGAGAACGAGTTCTCCGTGCCTTGCAAAGTTTGTCGAATGCAAATGTAGATCAAGCAGGGATGATTTTTATTATTGGAAATCAACCTTCGAGTTGTCATTGGTTGTTAGAACGAAACATCGGTCTATCAATTAATACATTTCTTAGAAAACGTTTAGAAAGGTGAATATTCTTGATTTTCTATACATACCGTCGAATAGACTTTAACGAGACTGTGCTAATTCTTGAAAAATCATTCCTCAATACATTCTTTTGCAATAATAATATTATTTCGTAAAAAAAAACATACACGTAAAGAATCATGAATTTTGGTCAACTTTGAAATTCACAATTTCTCTCCAATAAATTTCGTTAGAATCATCCTTTTTTTCTCATTATCCCGCGACCAGTACATTACCGTACACGGAAAAGATTTGATTGAAATCGTACACTAATAATCGTGTTCTGTCCGATAACAGTTTAGGTGGATTAAGTAAGAGTTCATATTGTACGGTTGGGGAATACTACAATTGCGAAACAAGATTACAAGCACGAGTTTGTAAAGTTGTATCAGTCTGTTTCACCATTAAACGTTAAATTTAACAAAGGTCAAGAGCCCGGCTTCGCTTATCATTGATGGATCTTTCTATCAAAGAATTGGTCCCCAAATTTACATGACTGTATGTGTATCACAAACAATGCTATCGTCACGCACTAAATTCCATATTATAAAACATGTGAAATTGAGTCTGCAGCCTAGACTTTCAAAAAGATGAACTACGGAATCATCACATTTTGGAATATCGCTTACTAAGAGACGATTGTACTTGGAGCAATGGTGCATGTATAACCTTTTGATTACATTATCGATTACATTTTCTTCTACACAGTATATTTTTATATAAATTAATCAGGCTATACATGTATAGATGTACTGCGGATAGATAAAATAGGTAGTGATTCAAAAAAATGTTAAAAATCGAAACTTCGAATTTGCGGGGATCATAGTTCAATAGGTCCGGAAACTATTTCGAACAGTTTCAGCTGAACAACAGGATCACCCAAATGCCAGATTAGACAGTTGTAGAACATGAGATTATCGTACTTCATCATCGTACTTTAGAATATTTTGGAGAACAATTTGAAAAAAATAACTATATCATACTAAATTGACACTTTGAAACAGACTTATTCCTTCTCTGGTCCTGCTCGGTGTAATTTTACTGAATGTATAAGATATAATTTCTCAGAATACGACAATACTCTGAAGTTCTTTGGAATGCAATTTTGTTTCTTATTACCCATCAATCTATCCTTATATAAAAAAGTGATTATAGTAAAAATGCGTACATTTTTCTTCATATATTACCTGTAGTATTTACACTAGAATTCTGTAAGGATTTCAAATGCCTAAAAGTGACAACGTAGAGACTGGAAATACTGATGATTGAGACGATGAAAATGAAGATCTTCTCCCATAGAGGTATGCGAATCTTTCCTGGATGGACAAAACAAAATTATGAAATTTCATAAATCAATAATATCTCGATTGATTGAATGATTCTCCGACAAATTTGATCAAGGAGGTTTGGAACACCTGGGAATAAACGATTTCCAGGAAATTAAAATGAGCGAAGGATATTAGATATACCAAGTGGGTAAAATCATGGCTCCGAATCCCTATAGGGGAAAGTCACGCAGTCGTATTCAAATAAGAGAGAAGTTTACAGTCAAAATGAAATCCCACAATTGCGTTTACGTATCGCTTGGAAAAACTCGAATACCAGTGACTGCTTACTCTATAAATTTAGAATAGAGAAAAATGACTATTAATTAGTATAAATTGAAAAACTGATGAAAAATAGTAGTAAATATTCACTGGAAAATTCTACTAATTTTCATGAGTTATGTGATTTCTACTAAATGTACAGAGAATATTTTCTTCAAGGATCCGGAACGAAGATTCACCTGATACCTATGTATATCTAATATGTCCGCTCCGCCGCCTGTGCTCTCCAAGATTCATTACTCCGTGAGAAACTTAATCGAATCACTCTTTGAAATCAGCAATTAATGATAATGCCATACTTGCGTTCTCGGTCGTCATTACTGTTTGGGCAGGTGTGCAATCCAGTCCTTGAATTCATTTGTTTCAATAAATTTGAAATTCCGTTCATCATGTAGCTGCCATGACGATCAGTTCACTTGCACTGACAAGAGCTGATAAATAACTGATGACCAAAGACACTACTACAAATGTGCGTGTGTATACATGTATGTATGTATACACACATACATACGTTCATATCATTGCACGAATCATGTCATGGTAAAAATAGCTAAATGAATCAAAAGCTCAGTATAGAAAATTTGTCGGGTAGAAGGATTATACTTTGATGGTTTCAAACGATGCACAGGGGAAAGGATGTTTTCATTGGTTATTTCCAGTATGTTCAATAGTTATATATGCGATGTGCCGAGACGTCTTCAAAATTAAAACTTGAAATAAGAAACTAGCTGATGTATCTTTTTTCGAAGTGATGAAATGTTCATATGAATTTATCGTAAGTAATCATAAGAATTTCTCGGAAGTATCAGTTTCTCTCAGAAAAATGTGCCTCACCTGAAAAACAATCGCCATACTTGATGTAGCAACACTGTTATATCTCTCGCTCAACGTTCGTATGGATATTGGAATCCATGTTAAATAATAGAAACATATATCTAATATATATGTAAAGCTTTATTGTTAAGCAACGAGGAAGGAACGTCTGATCGGTTCGACTCTCTGTTCAGAACTGACTCGCACTCATATATACTTCCCGGTCCTATATGGGCTAGATCGGCTGCCCTGTTATCAGATTCTTAATATTAACATTCCTAAGGAAAGAATGAGTCACAATTACGGATATGAGCAACAATCGATTAGATTTTGTTTCGGATTTCGCCTACTCAGTCACGCTCTACGGTACATTCGATATTTTAACAATGGACGGCTTCTTATATAATTTATTTTTCAGCAAGGGAACAATATTCCGGCAAATAAATCAACTTGAGAAATAGTACATTGTGTAACGAGCGCGGAAAGTTGCCAATTGCAGACGCGGGCGCGTTGGCGCACGAGCGCAGCGAGTGCGACATGTCGCCCAAGTATGCTATTGGCAACTATACCGTGCGAGTTGCTCATACTATTTTTCATCACAGGCATAAAAAATGACGTATTACGTGGTAGTTTCGTGGATGCAAAATGGGTGATTGTGCACTCCGTTGCGATAGTGTCATTTTGTAACGCTAGAGCGTCATGCAATGACGCGAGAGCGTGACAAAATGACACTATGGCAACGGAGTACACAATCGCTCATTTTGCATCCCCGAAACTGCTACGCAATATGTCAGTTTTCGTGCACCCGTGATGAAAATGTTATTTGAACACTTTTTGTCCCTGCTCGAGTCGAAGGAATTTTTATCAAAAATAAATATTTCCTTGTTCCCCCCGTATCTTCCGCCGTGTATATATATCAGCGTTATACTCTTCTACACTTATCAGTCAGTTCCACTAGCTATCTGTACATGACAATTGAAAAACTCATTGAATAATCTCAATCACTCCGCATACGACGAGAAACAAATCGATAAGAGTATAAGCTCGTATTTGCGGAAGGAGAATAGTTATATTTAACTCGTTCAAAATCAATTTTGATCGTAGAAATTATTATGGCGCGCAGGACGATTATTAGGATGTGTTTTAATTCGGGTGGAAGGGAAAGAAATAAACGAGAATGTGAATAATTGATTTGCTCTTTTCAACTAACATATTTACTCAGTCAAGTTCGATTCTATAAATACACGTGTGTGTGTGAGTGCATATTATTGCGCATCGTTCGACCGACACCACCGGTCACTCTTCTTCTCTCTCTCTCTCTCTCTCTCTCTCTCCAGCATCATCGTAACTCCTGTCGTCGCAGTTTTAGGGTCGACGCATATTACGCAATTATTAGGCTGCGCGCGACAGAAATGGAGGTACATGTATATATACGAAAATAGAATGTCCAGAGGAGGATGGGAGAGAGAGAGGCAGGATCATGTGCTAGATATAAGAGCGACCCCTTATTATACGTATATTTACATGTGATGATTTGCGGTTCGATCCGGTATGCGAAAAACCGAATCAGTGCGCGCCGCCACTGGATAATCGCTCAATCAGACGCTCAATTTTCACGCGCGATTTATTACGCCGCGCACGTCAAGTACAAACATTCTGTCGCGTATGCGCGTGTATATACTTTCTTATATAGACATATTAGGTGTAATTAATCTTATACAATTCCATCTTTTATACTTAGTGTACTTATCTTACCTATTTTCCATTGAACATAATTCACCGTCGAGTCGATTGATTCGTTTTTTTTTTTCAATGAAAATAAATAAGTAAACGTGTCGTCTAAGCGTATACAATTTTAAAGATTTCACCCGGAATACAAGATTAAAACTCGTTGCTCGAATGTTTCGGATTGTTATTGCGAAGCTTGTATATTGGAAGACGTGAATATTCCATACGCAGCAAGCTTTCTATACTCGAAATTTCCACACGGAATGAATGATCGTCCCGAAGGATCAATCTATACGTAAAAATGGTACAAATTTATATTTTATATTTATTCAGCCGTAAAAACACCGGCCGCATCGATTGTTTTTTTTTTTTCGTTTTGATTCTCGAGAGTTTAGTTGCAAAATATTGGAACGATCGTTCTGAAAGAAAAACCTTTTCAAGAATCGTGATTCAACCCAATAAATACCTAACCCCGCGCTAGGAAAATACTACGGCGTTTTCGATGGCTATGAAATAACACGCTAAATATTTTATAAATGAGCGCTCCTTGGATATCACAGCATTTGACAGGTACAAGTCTTCATTTCGAGTTCAGAGCCGTATGCAGGCTCTGTTTGACAATTTAGAAACGCGCGCACTAGAGGACAACCCATTTCCCTGTGGCTCATAAAAATAAAAAATCGCCCCGACGGAGATGCTTTTTCCGCCAAATGCTTTTTATGAAACATTGCACCCAGTGTCCGTTGAGCTCCGGCCCCCCGAGGGCCCGACCATGCGTTGTTTTCCTTGAGCTCGCGATAACACTGCCACAATTGCCAAAACACTCGGGATAAATTTGGCAGAGTTTTCGCAACGTTACGGTACGGTTGGCTTGCCCAAAAATTAAACAATGAAGTTCGTATTAAATACTCAGGCTTTGTTTCGCGAAATTTCCTCTCTCAAAATCGCAAAAGTCCGCCTACCTTGCCTGGGGTCTGCTGTCACTCGGCAGGTTTTGGCTTGGCGGAAAAAGCCTCTCCATTATGGGCACAGCATTTCGATAAATAAATATTAAAAGCGTTACGTGGACTTTTAGTCGAAGCATAAATTGACCTACCGATTCGATACGAAGTAGGCGTAGCCAATATGAACCTATACCCAATACGAGCCATCCTTTGCCACGGTACGAAATATTATTGATAGTGAAAAATAATGACGGTACGAAATATTTTCACCAGTCGAGACTCACTGATTTCGACTGTTCATCTAATTTAGTCCAGTTGAGTGTATGACTTTTGCAACACGCGAAAAGAGCGATGCTATTTGATTCCTTTTAATCATCTGGCCTTTTCATCAATTGTTTTGACAAGTCTTCGGCCTTTTTCTATCGAGTGAACCCAATTACTCTCAACAAGCTCGATAAGAAATCATTAATTTTTCGCAGTCTTGTGAGGTTTTTATATTAAGAAAAGAAAGATACTATACGAGATATTTTTGTAAAAACTTTTTGGAAATTCACAAATTTGAAGATACAGTGACCAACGTCCAGGTCGAAAACTTCGTAGTGGTGTACACCCTTGAAACCCCATCAGCGGGTACTCTATAACGACCTGGACATTGATATAATGATGGAAAAAGACAATTTTGTAGAAAATACTATTACTCGGCGTTGAGAAGTCCAAATTGCACGGGACTTTTTAAGGCACTCGAGTAGACTCCCGAATTGTTAGTAATTTTGGTAATCGTCCCATTCAACGCAATAGCTCATATTGGGCGCGACTAAATATACATATAGGTACTTGCGGAGCTGCTTGACTACTTGTATTGCGGGCACGAAGCGTGATTACATATGAATATGTGTGTCGAGGGGGTATCAGGGATTGTTGGTCCAGTGTTCCCAGGTGCGTATGACGTTGTAGAGCTTGTCGCCGGGGCTCTGGGTGTGGGCGACCTGTCGCTGGCCGATCAGCTTGTAGTCCTTGGCGAGCTTGTTCATCTTGACCCCGAGCTCGAGGAGCTTCACGGCCGTGGCTATCTGCTCCTTGGTCGGCAGCTTGTAGATGAAGTCGCCGACGAAGGCTATGCCGATGCTGCGGTTGTTGTAGTTGTGCGTGTGGGCCCCGGCCATGTCCCAGCCGCGGCCCTCGTACACGTTGCCGTCGCCCCCGACGAGGAAGTTGTAGCCGACGTCGACCCAGCCCTTGGCCTCTATGTGGAACGTCTGGATCACCCGCACGTTCATCACGCACTTGGCCTCGTTGTGGCACGACTGCGTCGCCGTGTGGCTGATTATCGCGTAGGGCGCCGGCTGCACCTTGAGGTGGCGGGGCGAGTCGGTCGCCGGCTGGGCGCCCCACTCGCCTCGGCCCACTATGCGGATCCCGTCCGGCTTCTTCTCGAAGTCGTTCGCCGCTGCAACAACAAGCCCGCCGCGAGCTTACCCAATTTTTACTTTTTTTTTTTCATTCGTATATACACAACGCCACATATGAATATTGAGGTTTTTCTTTGTTATACACGTTTGCGGTATTCATCTAGACTACTTTTCAGTCAAATTTGTTTTAGTTTCGATACTTTATTTTGTTTTGTGAAAATTAGTTTTGAAGTAATGAATTCATATAATTTCCGTCAGTTACACTGTAAATCCAAAATAGTGGAAAACTGCGATCTAATAGTTCAAATTGCACAAGTGATAAGAAAAGTAGTGAAATTAAACTAATATTTCATTAATTTAGTAATAGCACAGCTCGTATCTGTTATCAATACCTAAACGTTTTCTAGGGACAGATAAGACGTAATCCATACGAACTTGTCAGTCCATTTTTAATCATAATTTCTTAGGTACAATTGATGGTAAATTTTGTTACTTGGTAAAATATCACAAGTCGAATACTTGGACGATCTTTGGCACGTGCGCGCGTCCAAACCCCACGTGGCTCGGTTATCGCGACAAAACGTATTGCTCGAGTAAATTAGTAATAAAAGCTTGGTGTCGGGGAAAAAGTTTTGGAAACAACCGGCTGTTGGAAGAGAAACTTGACTCGTTCAATTTTAAGCTGAAAATTTTGGCTTAGTTTTCCACGGGATATTTCAAAATGCCTTCCTGACTTCTTGCCTTGGTGATCTTGAGTCAGAGTGAAAAATAAAATTGATCTAAGGTGATTCAAGCTCCATTTTCGAGCCACGTACGGGTCCGACTATTTGACTAATGAAAGCTTTCTGAGAATTTCCATGCAGTTAATCTGTATTATGTGTATTAGCGAACCAATTGCGCGACAAACTATCTAGTGGAAGTAATTCGAATCATTGGTGGTTCCTGGTTTTAGCTATATACAAGTGCTATCATAATTTAGCAATTTCTTTGTTATTTGAAAGTTAATTTTCTATCTATTTTAAACTTGTAATGTATTTCAATTGGTCCATGAACTTTTTATTTTGATCACACATTTATCAATTTGCTTGTAATATATATTCATATATTATGGTAATAGCCGATTCATCCTTTACGCATTCTAACGTGCCTTTAAAAATGGAACTAACCATTTCTTTAGGAAAACGGAATATTTGATCTGTTTTTTAATAGTACGGTATTCGTTATTTTTCAAGAAAGTCTGGATGATCCCATCCGTACATGTTATTATCATTACGAAAAGCTAATATTATACTATTTAGATCATTTAAAAAGTTATATAAAATGATGTGCCATCTAACACGATCCACAGTTGTAATATCGATTTTCCGTGGTAACAAGACGACTTGGGAGAAGATCTTTCCATTTCGAGCAATTAAAGAGTTATTCTGCAGCTAAATCACTCATTGAGCTTTGTCTTTACCGTGCAATAAAATCATTTTTAATAGAAAAAAAAATTTCAATTCGATAGGTAACGGACGCTCTACTACACTTTGACAACAACGATATCATTGTTAAATTATAATGAAATCTGCTGTTCTCAATAAATATCCAGGGCACTCACCAATTGAATCCCCAACGTCCGCTGTTGCAACCGAGAATCCAACGAACAGAGCAACGATTGCAAGGAGCGAAAATCGCGATGAAGAAGGTTCCATTTTCAATCTGCGCAAAGAAAATAAGTTTCGATCAGAATGTCATTTTTAGAAGCTGCTCTAATCTCGAATAGCTCAGTTTTTTTGTTACCGTTTGAATTTCGAAGTCGACAAACTTGTCATATTCCTCTGTCAAACAGCACACGACTGCACTGGTGTTCGCCGAATGACTGGCACTCGTGTGCGGACGATGATTTTTAAATAAGTACGCTCGGCTCGACCCCTCTGTCTGAGTACTTAACTTTGCAATTTGATTGATGACTCGATAGATATAAAACTATTGTGCGACTCGTATGTGCCACGGAAACTATGCACATTGAGATATACTAAAATCAATTAAGTCAATGTCATTTTTCGCATATATCATGCGAAACATGTATTTTCAGGAAGAGCACTTAATTATTAATAAAGCCAAATAAAATAAAAATTCGCATTGCTATTCAGGTTGACACGTATACAGCTGCTTTTTTATATATCATTTGACGAAAATAATTTTTTCCCACCAATAATTCTGGCTCCAGACTAAGATATACAAACGACATTTTTCCAATAATCTAATCTAAGATAACTATTGAAATTTCCATTGATCAACTCATCTTCTAAGTTGGTAAATTATTCAAATGTTGTAAAATAATACTAGTTGTAATACTTGTGCCCTTTGACGTATTGCTTAAGCTCGATGTCCTTCCTATTAGACCTATAGTTATTGTTATTTGATCAGCTTATACGCATCCATCTTGGCCCACGTGGGACGCGCAATTTGTTCTTTTTAAATTTCAAGAGCCGGGAAAATACACAATAGCGTTTGAACGCACTTGAAAACGAATGAAAACTGAGGCACACGTGTCATGGCTGATTGAATCTGTCTCAAATCGTCAAAGTTCAAACTAATTTTTGCCGGGTTTGCTTGACCCAACCGATTGCAGTCCAGCTTGTTCTGCTATACACTAATTTAAGAAATTTTCACGTAAACCGTGATGTTCCAGTAGCCAATGTTATTCCAGTAATCTTGATACGTATGGTCATGTCGAATGTGCTTGAAAATTCCGGAACAATCGGACATGGAGCTGCTTTGCGAGGAATAGCTTAGAGGGTGTCGGTGATTATGATGGAAGCCAATGGATTAATCATGAGTTTCCCTAGGCAAACAAGATATCCAGTCATCTCGTGTCACTGTCGTGAACTGGTCTGTAAGAACGAATGTTCAAAATTTAACGGATTGAATATGAATACACGCTTTAAAATCACCTGCTGATTACTCTCAACAGTAGAGAAAGTTGATGAAATTCTACCGGCAGATATTCAAAGATCAGCTGGTCCAAATGACTCCTCTGATGGAAAATTGAATCTAATGAACTGCCAAACGATCGAGATGACTATTGGAAGGATTATTGACGTTCGTCTTTGTGAATCCAAAGTAAGCTAGTTTGATTGACTAATGAGTGTACTCGACTTTCTCGCACTTCATTAATTTGAGTATTTGTCTGCTCTACTTTGGCTTCTTTCATAGTAGCGGGAGATGAATTTGGCAAACGACATAGTTCTGAGTTTCAAGTAGTTTTTCTTAGTACTTATTTAACTCCCGTTGGATAGTTTTTCATCCCATTTAATCTTATTTCCCAAAGTTTCTGTAGCTGGACTATCGACATAATTACTCAGCTCTTCTATTGTCATAACGCGATGTATAAACAGATTGATAGTCATTAAATTATAAAGGCTGTTTTTATCTTCTATGGCTTCTGAATCTCTTATCGTAAGATCATAATGTAGCAATGGTCCACTCGTTGATTCCACGTTTTTATCCTCGCGTTTATCTGCGACTTGAGAGATACTGATGATCGTCATTCAAATCTTTGTACTTTATCTCCAGATGATTTGCTTACACCAACATTGCGCATAGACTCAAATGAACTTATTAAACTAGTCTCTAATTCACCTCTTTCACGATTCTAATCTATACCTTCTTTTGTATTTTGACGAAGGATACCACCGCATCAATCGTTTCAATTACAGATTCTCGATATTTTAGACAGTTTGAGCATATATATGTTGCGCACATGAGATCATAAGTTCCTTATCTCAACTCACAGATACCAACAATAGAACTAATGTTCATGTTTATAAAATCAAGACGTACATTTTTATTGAGGAGTGACCTTGGATAATTTGATCAGTTGGTATCATCTGAAGATGATAATGAATAAATAATTGACCTCGAACTTATTATTTATAATTTACTTTCCCTACATTAATATTTTCGGGCTCAAAAAAATATGTAACAAAATAGAAAAATTCACGAGGTAGAATTAATGATTCGGGTAATTTTCTAAAAATTTGGATGTCGTCAGTGGTCGATGAGAATCGATAAAATTGCAATGTAACATTCTGTGTGCATTGCGTCGGACCAATAGATTCTCTCTACCTGCCATTGCTAAGAGTAATAATGAAAATGTTAATTCTACCGCTATACCATCTTGTGAAAACTAAAACTATGTAAAAGAAATAATCAGTTTTGTTCAAACTTATCTTTATTCGTACATCATCAAAATATTTGTTCAGTTAATAAACATGCACGTCAATAAAGTCACTTACACGCGATAATTTTATCATTCGAATTGACAATTTCCAAACTAAAAAGGAATGAAAGAAAAATTGTCAGAGAGAGTCGCTCGAATCTCGAGCGACGAATGCCAAAGTGCCTCGGGTGCGATTCAAGGCTTCTCGACCCAGTGTGACCAGGTCTTGATGATGTTGTACAAGTGCTTGCCGGGGCTCTCGATTTCGACGACCTGGCTCTGGCCGATGAGCTTGTAGTCGGCGGCGAGCTTGTTCTGCTGCACGGCGCTCTCGAGGAAGCTCTTGGCGGCGTTCAGGTAGTTCTCGGTCGGGGTTTGGGTGTTGAAGTTGCCCATGAAGGCCAGGCCGATGCTCTTGTCGTTGTAGCCGACGGTGTGCTCGCCCTGCACGTCGAAGCCCACGCCTTCGTACACCTTGGCGTCGGGCCCGACGAGGAAGTTGTAAGCGATGTCGTTGAGTCCGTTCTGCTTGTGGAGGGTCTGCATGTTGTTCACGTAGCGGTCGCAGTTGGGGACCTTCGATGAGAAGCAGTTGGTTTTCGCGCCGGTGTGGCTCACGACCACGTACTGCGCCGGGATCGTGGCCAACGGCTTCGACGAGGTCTTAGGCTTGCTCGCTCCCCATTCGCTGCGAGACACGATACCTGCAGCAACGTTGCCATTTAGAATTATCAAAGCGTGCCGAGTAAAATGGACATTTTAACGAAGTTTCTTGACCCCAAGACTAGTGATTTAATTTAAGATTAATTGACGAGCTCTTTCGATTCGAATCGGTGAAATGTGAGTACGAATCAATGGATAATGAAATTCTTCTAAAAGTTTATTTTTCATTGGCAATTAATGAAAGGTGCAGAAGAACGAATGCTCCTGTCCGAAGATTGTCTCGATTAAATAACAGCAAAAGTTTTTAGAGGGTTTTATACATGATGAAACTATACCCGACTTTTCTCTCTGGACTCCTGAATTCTGAACATTCCGACCAGAAGGATTATTTTACACTCTTTGTGCTTCTTGAAAAATCATATTTCTAAAATGTACCTCTCATTACATTTTTTTTTCAATAATAATAGTATTTCGCAATAAAACATACACGTAAAGAGTCATGAATTTTCGTCAACTTTACAATGTTTCTCCGATAAATTTCTTTAGAATCTTCTTTTTTTTCTCATTATCCCATGACTGCAGTATATTACCGTACACGAAAAAAATCTGATTGAAATCGTACACTAAAATAATCGTATTCTGTCCGATAACAGTTTAGGTGGATTAAGAAAGAATTCATATTGTACTGTTAGAGGAATACTACATTTGCAAAACAAGATTACGAGCACGAGTTTGAGCAGTTGTATCAGTCTGTTTCACCATTAAACGTTAAATTTAATAAAGGTCAAGAGCCTGATTTTGCTTATCATTGATGGATCTTTCTATCAAAGAATTTGTCCACAAGTGTATCACAAGTAATACTAGCGTCACGCACTGAATTCCACATTATGGAACATGTGAAATTGAGTCTGCAGCCTATTCTTTAAAAATTTCGCATAAAATTTAGCGTCAGTTACATGTATATGAAAAAAATAGTGTTTTCTGAACACAGCGTTTCACAGTGACGATAAAGGCGATCGTAAAATGATTCAAATGATGAGAATTTGCTAATTGAAATGTAACCATACCTTCAGCGAATGCGGCTGAGATTGTGATGAAGAGGAGAGCAAAAACAGCGAATAGATGCGTCATTTTGATACCTGGGGGGAAAAATAAAAAATGAATTGCGTACGTTTTATTTTTGGTGAGTGAAATATTATTCTTTGAATGATCCGTCTCTCGAGAAGACACGTACTTTCCCGAAGCTCGATTTTTAGTAATGTTTCTTCTACAGAGAAAGTGAATGATCTTTTATTACAACAAAGACTTCAAAAAAGAGCTTTGAAACTCGAGCGGTGAGTGTGACACACGTCTTTTCTATTCATACTGACTAAGAGTTGACTCGATTTGTACTACAGTGAATATTCGCTGTCAGTTTCAGTCAAACGTCGCTCACTGCATTACAGTAAATTTTGATAATTTCATATTTATAGTTTAAGATTCACTGTAGTAACAGTGAAATTTCACTGTAACTTCAATGAAATAAAATGTTGGAACTGAATGTTAAAGTGAAAAATGTTTCACTGAAGCTTACAGTGAGATTATCACTGTAAAGAATTTAGAAAGTACAGTTAAATTTTTTTATTTCCCGTAAATATTCCGTTGATCATTATTGATGTTGAACATAAACCGTATATCTGTATGCGCAAAAAGCCACTGATATATAAATACTAGAAACATTAGAATTATGTAATTATAGATATGAGCTATTAGAGAAACCATATGATCCATCTCAAAAAAATGTCATCATGATTGATGACTCGAAGGTTTTGCACTGTCCTAGTGAAACTAGAAAAATCGTATAAAAAGAATATTAGTATCCATTACCAGTATTTCGATGTTGTGTCGAAGGAATCTCAGATACGACTGAAACTAATCAATATCTTTTCGTTAATATAGCTTTCTTGAACCATTCTCTTATCTCTAAGTGTACAAAAACACTAATCTTTTTATGCCCAATGTAATGTGTATCATTTTGTACACATAATTATGCATTTCAAATGCAACGTAAGTGATGTGAAATTCGTATGTATTCAGAGATAAAATTCATCCATTGCTATCCGCTTGATTGATACAATACCATAATTATCAGGAACAAAAATTACAGTGAAGAAATTTAAAAACCGCAACCAAGTACATCAGTGGTGTGATTTCTCAAAAAGACTTGGTGAACTATAAATGAAACGTGTACGTATCACACGTGCAATAGTAAAATGAACGATTCTCAATTAATTTCTAATTTTTCTGAAAAAATAAACAATGTTATTCATTTTCAAAGAGAGAGCTCTGTATTAACTTTTTATCGATTTTTCAAAAGTTAGACGTTGACAGAAAAATTAGGTTTTATCGGCTCGATCTGCTTCAAAATCTGATGGAGTTCATATCTTATCACTAAGCTTGCCTTAAATATTTTAGAGAAATTGGATATTTGAAACTGGAGAAATCATGAGAAACCACGCGTTCGTGATTGTCTCCAGGCGAACATTAAACTTAAAATTAACTTAGTTATAATTAACAAAGTTCTCTGTTTATAAAAGAAAAATAAATTTAAATCAATGCATGAATGTCGATTGAAAATGGAAATGTAGCTGGCAAGCTTTTTAATAAGTAAAATGTGTAGGACTTTCAAATTAGATGAGCTTGGAAGAAGGGAAACTGTAATTCATCAATCACGTTTGACCCATGAAAGTGAAGTTATCATCGCATAATTTACGAATCTGCTCAAAAAATTGGTCAGGAAGCTGATCTTATGATTTTGTATCCATCCGATTAAATCAACCGCATAGTGCGTAAACTTCGGCCGATCGGCCCTAAAATTGGGCCTAGATCCTGTTAATTCAAAATGCTCTTCCAAGGTTATTCTCACTATCTACTTACTCGAAATTCAAGACAAGATTAAAAGTGGCTATTTTTGTATTTTGAGACCATCTGCACAGTTTTTTCTTTGGTCTGATCAAAAAACCTTTCTTTCTAATCAGAAAACAAATATCTCAATTGAAAAATAAACAAAATAAAAATAATCATTATCTAAACACGTCGCATGATATAACAGGTAAAACAACATTTTTGGACTTTCTTTAATTTTTAATGACAATCGCCCTACTTTGATAGGTGAATAATTTTAATGTAATTAGTTCTTCACTTTTTTCTCATTATTTGTGAAGTTTTTGTAAATGTTGAGTAAAAATTCGTTATGCACTGAAAGATAACATGAGCTATATAATTGGTTGAATACTCAATATAGTAAAAACAATCAGCACTTTCAAGCACGAATTTCTCTATGCAGCCAGTTTCCTGCGCACCAGATTAATGAGGAATTTTTGGAATCAGTGATTACGAATCCGAAATCCGATTGCAATTCGAAATGGTGGTTCAAACATACTAAACTGAATAATTGCTTCAATTGAAGTTGCTTTCATATGTCCTACTGTTCAACATATTCTTTGTATTTGTCTTCTACGGAAAAAATAGTATATTATGCACATGAATAAGGCGAGAGATGCAAGTTTGGACATATCGAAATAACCTTAGTAAGCGAGGTGGATTTATAGATTTTTGTTCTCTCGAAGGAGAAACTTGTCAAAATTTTGTTGGGGCAGAATTACGGCGCAATTACGGCGTCCAACATACGAGTATCAAATTTTCGTAAATATGTTTTGTATGAAAATTATATTTTTATCGCCTGTATCGAAAAGTTGATCATTCAATATTAGTTTTTTACACTCGTGATGAAAAATACTATTCGATACTGGATCAAAACATGATTTCTATAGATTCGTGTGATTCGAGCGAAGCAAGGGTACCACCCTTGCTTCGCTCGGAGGGCGAAGCTCACACGTGCGTATAATAAGTGTTTTGCTCTATATGTAGAGGGATCGATACAGGAAATGGTGGAGAACAAATTCTCGGGTGCGATTTTATTTGATAAATACCTCGGGAAGGTTATAAGGAACAAAATAGTGAACGAGGCAACCTCGCAAATAGCATGCATTTTGAATTACATAGGTTTAAGTGAACAATTTGACACTTTTTGGAGAAATCTAATAGTGTTAAAATGTGTGGTATCCCATAGAATGTCTGTGTAAGTGTGTGTGTGCATGCATTCGTGTATAAATGCATGTAACGTTGTATTTGGTGTACGATTTCTCGCTAGCGCTTGATCTGACTTCGGTGAAATTTAGTATACCTTCATAAACTAATTGGTACATACAAGAGAAATTAATTCTGGATTTTCCGGTTCACAATGCTGCATCCACTATCTTGAATTTGAGCAGATTTTTTATTTAAGTCGAGTGATTTTCAGAACATGAATATTCATCGTAATATATTTGTACAAGACCAAATTTCATCAGATTCTTTTAATCAATTACATTTACAATCAGTGGCAATAAAAAATTAAAAAAATGTATTTTCATAAATTGAACTCTGTATTTGCAATCAGTCAACTAAGATACCCATATCGAAATATTTTTACTGTGAAGTGTAAGATATTTTTTAATTCTGAGTCTATCATATTGAATCCGACTTTTAAATTTTGGGAAACGTATAGATGATGTAAGGTAATTGCAGGCAATTTGGCACAAGGCTCAAAAAGTCGTTGAATATTTTTATAGTTACGATGTTTTGATATATATTTTTGAGTTGAATGTCAACAGTTTTGTATAAATATCATTGGAAACATGATTGAGAGTTTATTTTAATGCCAATTTGATCGTCCCTGTAGGCCTATATGAAATCGTGCCAAATTGACTGCACGCTTTGCGTTATTTTTTTAAATTGCGATTTGTAATAGGTTTTAGTGATTGGATGATAACTATAGAGATGGTTTTTGATAGGTATTGAGCTAAGCTTCAAGCTACTATTCGCAGAATTCCAAAATTCCAAGTCTATCATAGTAAAATTTGCGAAAAACCCTTAGGGGGTGGCGCATTGGCTGCAGTTACCTTATATAAGTGGACGCCTCAAAACATATACCAATTTATGTTCATAATTGTTCATTATGTTCATGAACAAATTTTTACATCTGATATAACTGACGGTACCAAATAGTTACGTCCATTCCGACGGGATCACAGATGTCCAATAAATGGAGTCGAAGCTATACGCACATAACCTATGGAAAATGAGCAATATTTTTAAAATAACATGAATGAGTCATTGGGTCCAAAAAAATAAGCGTTCGTGAATTTATATCACGGCTATCAATCAAATGAGCTCCCGACATTGACAATTTAACGTGAATTGAGACAACAGGACGTAAGTTACCGGAGTCATAGCCACTCGAAATGGAGGGTACAGGCGGCCAGGGCGTTCCAAACTGTTTTCAGGTAATCGTCATCTAAAATTTATCTTTCGCACATCAAACATCTTGCAAAGCAATTGTCCGAAACGTCAAGGGGAAGTTTCAGCTGATGAGTTATGACAGCGACATTTTTCATTGAAACATCAGGTTGAAACTGCTTGTGATGCCACGATCTGCCCTTCGTCCACGTGCACTTATAAACACAACCCATATACTAAACGATGCTATGGAATAAATAATCATAAAATCATGGGAAGGTCCAAACTACTTATCTCCCGTATGATTTTCATTGAATCGAGAAACGAAAAATTAAATTATGTGCTCATTATTTTTAGTAACAAAAAGCCGCTAGAACTTGTCATGCAAGTTCTCATGTGAAAAGAGTCTCTTGGGCCAATTAACAATTCTGAACAAGAATTGCACATTTTACAAGATTATTGTACATTCACCCACCTCCCTCTCTCCACTTTTATATATCCATAGATCCGTACCCAGACAGAAGAGCTTTCTTTTGAGATTAACTGAGAAAAATCAATGTCTCTGAGGCTAATGAACAATCGCTTCCCTGCGAATTAATTTCCATCCGTATAATCGTTTTCAGCGGAGTTTAAACAGCTGTCAACGTTGGTTCTCCGATTCTTTCATAATACAGGATTACGAAAAATTCGAATTGAGTTTTTATTTGTTTGAATTATTTCTATTTCAAAAAACGAATGTTACGAGAGTTGTGCAATACTGAATATAATCCATTGAATAATTGATCAAAATAAAAATGAAGTGTATATTTCCATAAATCATGTAAACGAATTACTCATGTTTATAAGTTATTATTTAATTTGCTCATCGTGTCGTTATTAGGAAGGTAAAAAAATGTGAAAAACTTAAAACTAAGAAAATAAAGCACAACATGTGAGGTTTAAAGCTCGCATCATTACGAAAAAAATGCAGAGATTACTAAGTTTCGTACATAAAGGCGTTTTCTTCAGAATGTTTTTAGTAACTTCTCAAAAGACATGCACTTTGAAATGAGTTGCCAAACTTCTCTACTTTTGTATTTCTGGTGTTATTCGGCACTTTGCGGCCTCTAGGGCAAAAAATTAATCCTCTTTTTTTTCAAATTGAAATATAAAATTTGAGAAAAAGGACACATTGAGTACAGTGCCAAATTGGATCCAGTGACCTTATATGGACAAAATGGGTGCCTGATATAGTTGATATTCCATTTATGTTTGTATTGACTATCAGCATTAATTGGGTTTCCTTCATTCGAAGTAACATTGTAGCTTTTAGAAGATATATTAACTATGATACTCATTAAACACACATATTACAGTTTAAATTTAAGTTGCAGGTTCGGCATCCCCTCCTTGGTCTTACGACATTCAGTGCAGCTTATATATGTACGGATACGCATTTTGTAAGGTACTGGCTCGTATTCCTCTAACCCGAAGTGCTTGAGACACGCTCGAACCGTGTTACGTCTCCGACGGCTCGCAACCGAAAAAAACGCAAGGAAAAATGAACGCTGCATTCACAATATTGCTCACAATGCTCATTATTGCTGTATCTGTAGTGTGTGGTGTAAGTTTCTTTTAATTATTTTGTAATTTCATCAAAATACACTTTTGATTGATATTTTTCATACATTGATGAGGGAGACGGCACAGACTTCGTCATTGAAATTGACTATCAGTGTTGCATGAAAATGTCAATGTTGACAGCTGTTTGTCCACCAACGTGATTTTTTTAGGCGTCAAGTGCGCTACCTCGATCTGAACAAAACAAGTTTGCTTCGCACCACGTTTTTTGTAAATATTATCTCTGGAAGGGAAAAATTCCTTTGGAAATAATTTAAATTTGGTGAAATCTCGTACTTTGTACTTGATTGCCTGTTAATAGCTTGAGATCTATTGAAATACTTGATGAAGAGGATCCGGATTGTGTTTTGCGAGCCCATTGGGTACAGTTACCTTATATATTCTTCGTTTTCGTGCCAAAACCTCCTCCGTTAGGTGCACAGCATGATATTACATTAGTGATTGGGCAAAATATGCTAATATCAATAAATAAATTATTTTTTTCCAGGAAAATCAAATACCTGTACCAAACACGACTACGCTCTCGTTACTGAATGCTTTGTCCGGAAAGTCTTTCGGAAAGTGATCGTTCAGAATGAAAACATTTCATTATCATTAGAAATTTAATGTTTCTCCATTACTGCTTGGCGCACCGACTAAGTGGTTGAAATTTCGACAACTAGTCTCAGGCCATCAGAAGTTTTTTACTCTGATAATAACTTTGAGCGAAAATGTGTGAGTACGAGTATAATCTAAAGAATACAGTCCCATCTCAAGAATAAAAGCATGAAACGGTATATCTGTATATACAAAAAGCCATGAGTATCATGGCTATACTGTAAATGTATAAAATAGAATAAATTGACAGAATATCACTAGGAAATCAAAACGTTAGACTTCATGGTTTGAGATATAAGCTATTAGAGGACCTACGAACCATCTCACAAAGTTTCATCGTGATTGGCGACCCAAAGGTTGTGGACTCTCCTAGTAAGATTAATTTAAAAACATTGTATTGAAAAATCTCTCGATGTAAAGTGCCAAAAACGTACCCAATGTATCACTGTATTATACTTTGAAGTACTCGATATCGCATGTAATTTCATAACCGGATTTGAACGATGCTTTGTGCACCCAAATTAGAATACAAATTTTTCTGGAAATGGAGTAATCTCATAAAAATGATCCGGAAATTTTAGTAGTTTACTTGATGTCATTAAATCAATTTTCCACATCATTTCAGCTAAATGACAATTGCTAATAAGCGATAATGTATTTAATTTGCCTCTATTAAGATTAAGACGAACCGCATTTATTATCGTTATATATATAATTTATACATAAAATATATTTGTATTGCGTACATCTACTCCCAAAATCTTCACTGACGAATCACGCTGCTGAATATTGATGGTTGTTATAGATACTTGGAATTTATCTATAATTTATCAAATTCGATAATTTCGAATATGGTCTTAATTATGAGGGGTTTTGATATCAATTGATATTTTCATGTCCATATCTTGCTATCGGATATTTAAAATCAAATAATTGATAGATCAGCTGCCAGTTGAGCAGGAGGGAGAAAATTTTTGTTTTTCTACCCTTCATTATTCAAAATTCGTTTTAGTTTCGATCTTTGAGGGCCAATCAGTGCATGCGGTTGTATGCGTGTTATTACTTTTACAATAAATATTTTTCTCAACTTACTCTCTCAATTTAACATTGTAAAAAATCTACTATTTATTAGTATAAATAGCATAACTAATGAATAATCTTAACTTCCATCAGTTGTGCAGTTTCTACTATTTTAAATTCATAGAGTACATCTCGCATTCTCCGCTATGGACTCCCTTGCAATCCCAGTGATCCCAAGTCTTGATAATATTATACACATTATCGCTAGGGTTTTTACTAAGACGATTAACCTGCCTCTGCCCTTTTAACTTGAAATCTTTACTGAGTTTTCTTTTTTCAACACCATAGTCCATGAGCTTCTTCGTGGCATCGAGTTGATTTTGTGTTGGCTTAGCTGTCGTGAAATTTCCAATGAACGATATACTAATGCTGATATCGTTGTAGTCCATCGTGTGCTGGGCGACAGCATCCCACCCTCGTCCTTCGTAAACAAGACCATCACCGCCAATTAGAAAATTGTCTGTTATGTCGATGTATATCGGTAATTCCATCTGGTACTCTTGGATCCGACGGACTGTTGCAATGCATTTGACTTTAGTAAGGCAAACCTCTGTATTAGTCTGAGTAATTATTACAAGGGAAACTGGTTGATTTTCGAATTTCTTATAGTTCCTTTTTGGATCTGCGGCATTCCATTCTTCACGAGTTACCAAACCTGTAGCTGTAAGAAAAATAAAGATATAATGAAGCAGCTGTCGGCTCGCTGTTCATTCCGTCATACTATCGCAGACGGATAATTTTGAAAACAAAAGACTGTTTCTTTCGTAGCAATAAAATAATTTTCCCGAAGAAATTGAAAATTGTCATTCGTTTCGACATTGTAAGGTTTTGATTTGGATTACTCTAGTATGCATTTCAAATGCTATACCGTCGGTTCCAGTTGTCGTTTCTATCGGCAGTGTCGATGAAGACAAAAATGATGTTGTTATAGACTCGGTTGGAGTTGAAGGAGTAGTCGGCGATTCGGTTGGACTCGTGGATGTAGTAAACGATTCAGTTTGTGTTGTAGGTGTAATCGACGGTTTAGTTGGAGTTGTAAATGTAGTATACGATTCGGTTGAAGTTGATACTTCACCGTGAGAGATGCCTGCAAACCAAACGCTTAGTATAATGACTGGTATCAAAAGCACTGAAATGCAGGAAACGATTGCGACACGTCGCCTAGTCCCAATCCATTCTGTAACATTGAGAAATAAGGACATTGTTACGAATAGATAAGACAGTGGTCAGAGAATGATTTGCATAGTTTAGTTTTGTAGTTTTATCGAGTTAGCAAACAGTAAGTATTATTGATGTTTAAACATAGCGAACTCAATAGTCGAGATCGAGGTCGGAGAAAGAGATTTTAAAGCTCAATTTGTGTAAATTAAAGACTATGAAAAAAGTTCTCAGCACAAAGCTAGAGTGAGTGAATGAATATTTTGTAGTCTATCTAACGCCATACGTTTTCATGGTTTGTACATATATAAAAAAAATTTCTTCCGATGTTTGATCAATCATAGAAAAACTTCGCTTCAATTCTGTTGGTCCGCGTGACAGTTCGAATTGCGCGTCAGAAAAACATTGAACAACACGTATATATTCTTCAAGTATTTTGAGAATGTGATATCATACACGCTCGAGTGTGGTTTCATAAAAAATTATTCGAGAAATATGTCGAAACTCTTCATACTATCGCACGATAATTCTATTGTATATATTAATATGTCAAGTCATTTTTCAATATTTCTTATTTTCCAATAGATAATGAATGGTGTCGTCATTAAAGTATGTTATAGATATCACCTTTGATACTGCGAAACGGCGTCTTTGCATCTCGAATCGAATCGCTTCCACTCTTTTGTCCCAAATCATTTTTCTTATATTTCACTTGTAAAACTCTCGCGTTCTCCGGTGCTGTATCATCGCGAACAAACTGCTGGATTGTTATGGGCCCTTTGTAATACACCCTGTTCCCCAAATGCACAACCGACGAATCTTTGATGTTGACATTTTGGAAATTCGTTGATTCAGGGTTGGGCAGCACTGTTCCATTTATCTGATGTAATGGAGGAGCAGAAGATTCAACGATCCATTGGCCATTGTCGGTCGTATCTACTTCAGACATTTCCTCGTCATCAACATCACTACAAGATCTTCCCTCGGATATTGATGTATTGTCGGAGTCTTCGCTGGCAATCGACTTCGATAGGGAATTGTCAGAGTCCGAGGGTTTGATGATTTCTTGTTCATAACTTTCTGTTGGGTCGTTTCCATTTGACATTTCTATCCACCATGTAGATTCCAGTATTATTGTTTTTCGAAAAAATAACAGATTCTATTACTCCAATCATCGGATGAATAATGTGTATTGGTAATACACATAATGTCGTTATTGTCTAATTGCATTTATTTATTGTCTTTTTTTAAAGACAACTTAACATTAGATCGTCAGCTGCCATGTGATTTGAGAATTATAACTGGCTACTACAGTGTTTATAGTCAATTACTTCACTGTCTATTATCTTATCTTTTTTCCTTATCTACTGGAAATGATTATGATCACTTTTGATTGTTTGTAGTAATCATTACAAGCGGGATTTTTAACGGATGAAAAATTCGAATTGATTGATGATTTTCTTTTTCAAATTAGTTGAAAGATCCTCTGTATTCTCACTCTATCAATCAATAGAAAAAAAGATTGGTTGTAACTAAAAAATACATTTTTATTTATACTAACTATAACAATAAAGGAATAAAAGAAAAACTAGATCGTACTTTATCATTGTATTTGATTCATTTATTCATGAGATGTTCGGAATTTCCGCGGGAACTATGAGTATAACATCGTTAGATAATCATCAAGATTTTGACTCAATCCAATATTACAAGTTATACTATTTTGCAAGAGCAGATCAGCGTAAGATGCAATATTTTTTACGGATTCAAGTGTACGAGTTTCTTCACGTTCAAATTAAAGAAAACTTGAAAGGAAAAATTTCTCTCAGGTATAGATTTTCAACTACAACTAGCTACATCAAACGGCTGCGCGCGAACTACATGTATGCGTTTCAAAATCATATTTCAATTATTTTTTCCACGAATCTTTACCATAATTGTTCTGACGTACATCTCAATTCATTTCATGATGCAAATTTCTAAAAGCTAAATGAATAACCGAACCCTGAATTCTTATGATCCGTGTAAAAAGTGTATATATATATATAAGAGTATTAGAAAGAACTATCGAGCACTGACATCTTTTTCTATTAAAATAATCCTAAGCTATCGACCCTTGAGTTCGCAAGGCGATTTCAAATTTTTAACACTAAACTATTCATCAAGCCACCTATGACATAACACATAAAACTTGCAAATCAGACATCTTAACCTAACAGAATTATCCTATCCGGCAACTGTTCAAACTAAAAGGTATCCTAAAATATCCACGTACCACCAATCAAATTCACATACCTACAATTATAGTTTCGAAAATAGATTGTCAAAACTTATGACAGCATCATCAACGAAACTGACTATCCTAACCTATTTTATCATGTCATCGGCTACTCTCTATCTATATTTATACATCTCACTCTATATATCTATTCACCCCACTACAAATCACGTGGTTAGATCTACACCGATCAAATTACGAGTTAATGCCTTCACTCTAAAGGCCATCACTTTTTTATATAAGGATCTTCTGCATTAATCTACATTTAGAAATTCTCAGAAAAAAAACCATTAAATACAACTCAGACATAGCCAACTATATGCGATTGTGTCCTATAGAGCAATTTTTAATCATGGATTGATTTGAGATATTCATTCTGAAATTAATGTTTGGGAGTCTGAGTAAATGTTTTTCAAAGGTATCCTAAGAAAAATTATACGACATACCTTATTTTCACGAAAAGACTCTCGCGACCGAGTAAAATTTATTTCGACATTGTACATTCGCTTACAAAGTAGGAAATGTTAAAAGTCAATCCCAAACGATCGTCCACTAGTTGGGGGCCCAATGCTCGAAAGTCTTGATAGCATTAAACAGTTTGTCACCAGGACTCTCTGTGGCTGCCACCTGTCTGTGCCCCAGAAGCTTGTAACTCCTGCTCAGCTTATTCTCCTCGACGCTCAGTTCCAAGAGTCTTTTACAAGCGACTATCTGTGCTTCGGTCGGGCTGTCGTATCGGTAATCGCCGATGAAGGCTATGCCAAGGCTATTTTTGTTCCAGCCAAGGGTGTGAGCACCCTCGACGTCCCAGCCGAGACCAACGAACACCGAGCCGTCGCCGCCTATGAGAAAATTGTAGCCGATGTCGTTGTAGTCCAGGCTTCTCATGTGGTGCTCCTGGATGCTCCTCACGCTGTCTATGCATCTCGACTTGGTCCTGCAGAACGGCGTGACCGTGTGGATGATTATGACGAAGGGCGGTGGCAGTATGCTCAGTGGTTCACGTCCTTCCGTCGGAAGATTTGCTCCCCACTCCCAACGAGGCACGAATTGTACGCCGGAAACTAGAAGATATACATACATATGATGCAACCCGTGGATAATTCAATAGTAACTAATAAGTCATTTTGGATCCTTTGAATTTCGAAGATCTCTATTTAATTTGTCGGATGTTACAAACTCTCGAAATTGATATTCAATCGTATTAAAAGTAGAAAAAAATATTCATAAAATTTCTCATAGCTCATGATGTATCACGCATTTTATGCTAAGATATATAAATGTTGGATTGGTCGTGATGCAAATCGACACCCTCGCCGTGAACCGTATTGAAAAATTACTCGGTGCACCACATTCACAATTGAAAAATGTGAGTAAAAAATTCAATGGTCGAAATATTTTTCCCACCGTGGGAAGTCAATGAACAGGAGAGTGTTTAGATTGTTGGATTATTATTCAAGTCATGTCAGTGAATCTCTTTTTAAAATGATGTTTAGTTGCGAATGAATATAATCAGTCTATGGTGCAGATTGGGCCAGATCAATCCAGTGTTTCCATGCGTTTAGATGACTTTGAAAAAGTAAACCTTCCGACGGGTAAAAACACTCAACTGTCGATGACCCAACAGATAGTGATCCTATGTGAACTTGTTCGGATCTAGTTCGAGCAACTTCTGGGCAGCCTTGATTCTTCGGGATACTTATTATTGCCAACGAAGGATATGCAAACACTTCTATATAATTGAATCCAGGTGAATGAGACCCATAAATTGTGCCATAGTCTCAACCTTCGTGTCACTACCAACCGAGAAGTTTTATCGACCAAGTCCAGCTTTCTCTACGAAAAAAGTCACATTTCAGAATCTCCTCGAGAAGAAAGGCACATCCCAGAATCTGCTGACTCCCGAAAAACACATTTGACGGATTAGCTTTGATAAATATCGTTTGAAAGCTCACTGGAAAAAAAAAATCGGCTTGTCCACGTTATTGCCTCATTTTCCTCGGTGCTCTTCCAAACGATTTTTGTCAAATAAATTTAGATTTCAATTGAAATTTCAATTGAAATTTTTGATTTGTGACCTGATGATAGACCTTCCTGAAAAGTTTCCTGGTGGTTGTAATACATCTACTAGAAACTAGAAACAACGCTTTTCTAATCGACCGAACATATCATTTTACACAATCGTCACATAAATGTAATTATTGACTATTTTGAGAGAAAAAGAACAAGTTTTCAAAGATACAATAAACACTTTATTTTTTTCATTATTACAAAAATGAATTACATCGTAAACTTAATAGTCGAATTTGTCAATTATGTCTTAGATAATTTTATTAACAGTTGTCATTGGAATAAATATACACATAATACTTAGAATTCATGACGAACACCATTTGAATAAGAGTCGTATCCGAAGAGATCGCATGAAAAATTCCTTATTTACCGGATCAAACATTAATTGTTGTCGATAAGGATGAGCTTAAAAAGTCACATCGTTAGCAGTATGATTTGAATGAAAATGAAGATCGATCAAATAACAAAAGAAAAAGACACACGGTGTGTCTATACAAAGTAAGTATCGTCTTACTACTAAATTATTCTAATTGAATGGTGTATTTATAATTCTACATTTCTCGAATACAAAAAAAACAAGAGCTATAGTAAAAAAGAAGAATTAGTAGACAATGAAGTGATTTTCGGGTACAAAATATCACAAAGCTTTATCGAGTACGAATGACAGTATGGTAATTCAACGCGAGTTTTTTTCCTTCCATCCCTTTCGTGTTCAATTCATTGTATTGACACAAATTTGCCATAGATTATTTTCAGAACCAATCGATCCGGAACTCAAGTCGTATACCGGAACGTCAGAAACATTCCATCACTTGCATTGTTCATAAAAATTAATCACAATACGGTAGATCATTGGTGAGTGATCTACGAAGCACAGTATCAGATCAAGTTCCTCATTGAAAATATCCTATAACGTTTCCAGAAGTCAAGATCCCACAGAAAACGTCACCAACAGTCTAACGTGTTCCACACACATTTCCAGCAATTAGATCGATCACAAATCATTTGGGTTCGAGGACTAAAAGCCTACTAGAACCACGAGTTGTCCAATACACAAAGCTACATTCGTCCAGATCGGCAAATGCCAAGAGAGTCTGTTGCTGCTGAGACGGGACGTAGTATCAAGGAGTGGGTGACCAATGGGGCCAGGTCTTGATGATGGCGTAAAGCGCCTCCCCGGGGCTCTCGGTCTTGGTGCACTGTCTGTGCCCCAGCAGCTTGTAGTCCCCGCTGATCTTGCCCGACTCGACCCCCAATTGTATGAGCTTCTTGGCCGCGTGGATCTGCGCGTTGGTCGGCTCCTGCTGGTTGAAAGTGCCGATGAACGAGATGCCGATACTGCGGTTGTTGTAGTTGTACGTGTGGGCTCCCTCGACGTCCCAGCCGCGGCCCTCGTACACGAGGCCGTCGCCCCCGACGAGGAAGCTGAAGCCTATGTCGTTCCAGCCCTTCGACTCTATATGGAACGTCTGGGCCAGCCTCACCATAAGTACGCACTGGGCCTGGGTGTAGCAGAAGCCCGTCGCCGTGTGGCTTATTATCACGTACACGGGCGGCCGTACCGCCAGCGGCGTGGGCGGCAGGTTCGGCGGCTGCGCGCCCCATTCTATCCGCTCAACGATCCGCACACCCGGTATCGTTGGCTCTGCAATCATATAAAAACTCGAGTTAGTCGATATATAATGCTAATGTAGGGGCTGGTCGAATGTATGGGTCGTTCTCCTTCGAAAGAGGTATCTTTTTTCCTCGCGAAAATTGCAATATTTTATTCTGAACTAAAAACGTTTCTAAATCGTATGAGCACATGACCTAAGTTTGGTTTATATGTTTCTTTTTTGTAATTGTTGGAAAAATAAATGATAGCATCTACGAAAAAAAAGTTGACATTTTATTCTTTTCAATGCACAAAATGTGGAGAACATTGAAGATATCGGTTTTCTGAGAATGTCCCATACATTCGTACGTACACGGAGAGAAAACTTAAAAATCACTATTTTCTTAAGCATAATATCTACGATAAAACGGCTGTTATTGTACTTTTGATATTCAAATTTGGAAAAAAGTGAAACAAGGAAGACGATTCAAAACTTTTTATAATTTTCACTTTTCTTTAAAAGATAGTAAATTTTCCGATATGTTTTCTCCACGTGTAGCGCGGCGTCAATGTTGTAGATGAAATGGCGAGGAATATTATATATATATAAGGTTTAAATTAATGTTTTACTCAGGTTAATATTGCAGCGTGTCTCATGTCCAAAAGGCATTGTTTTAGTGCAGTATATAGCCATGTTAAAGATCTAGCCGCAAATAGCCTATATCAACACTGTATCGCAATGTATTGCCGCACGTCTCCGCAACCATACAAATATAATCATTTGAACGTGTGTGTGTGTGTGTGTGTGTGTGTGTGTGTGTGTGTGTGTGTGTGTGTGTGTGTGTGTGTGCCGCACATTTACATAATTTAGGATTAATCTGTTGCGTATGCAGACATCTTGAGTAGAGAGGCGCTGCCGATAGCGTCATCATCGTGCATTCATTGAATCGTAAAAATACAACGATTCTGAAGAGCCGTAGCGAATGAATAGCTCACTTTTTGCTTTCCGAATTCATTAATTTATTATTGCGCCGCGACAGCGTCGTTGGAAAAATGTTCCAACAAAGAGGCACGCCTAACAGTGTGATTTTTTATTTCCAACGAAATTTTGGACTGATCAATTCAATGCATTTCGTTTCAACTCCTATACTAGACTCACATGGGACAAAAATCACTCCAATTCAAACGAGGAAAATTGAATGACTTAGATTACGTAACCACCTCGCAACTATAAGTCTCCCTCGACAAGAAGGAAAACAACATCTTCCTCGATTCTTAATATTTTTCCAGAATTAAAAATGATTTTATATAATCCATCCTGTGTTCAGATGGTCATCGGCTTCACCGCGCGTCATCGGTGACCTCGGAAAAATCGGTGAAATACTCTCCGATTCAGAGACGCGGACCTTTCGAGAGAGCCGAACACGTGGACTCCTCGAATGATGGTAAAAATATTAAAATTAACCACCACCACGATTTGAAACGGTGTTATGGCGCGTTAACGTCAATGAGCTTTCGTCTCGCGTCCAAGTCAATAAATCAATCGTAAATTCAAAGAATCCTCCGAGAACCGATTTTATCAGTTAGTCGGACAGGGTGAAAATTTGATTGGGAAGAGGCCCCCGGTGAGATATACCATTGTTTATCGAAGAGTCATTTGGCACGGCAGGTACGATCGGGCGTTTCGACGGATATTGTATACCTGAGGAGCTGGCCAGCCAGACGGTGAGTGCAGTGGCCGAAGCTATGATCAACGCTGCAGCGCACACGCCGACCAAGTATCGCTTCGAGTGAAACCAGGCTGCAACAGACAAATTTCGACGCTCGTCATTATATATACACTCGTCGCGCTTTACGTGAGTTCGTCGAGGGATACGCGACACGGAAATGAATCTGACGATTCGGAAATTTCGGATATTGAGAAATTCGGACATCCAAAATTGACGTCCAGCTTATTTGCTCCTTACCGTGGCTGGAATCCCTCCTGTAGAGTAACAGAGGAGTTTCGCAGTCGACGTTCAAGTCGATAGTCGCATTATCATTTTGTTTAATGTTCACGACACAATCTTGCGAGCTTTGAGATACGATTCGTTCAGGCAATACTTCATTCCTATTTGTATCTTTCGTCTTGTTATCCTTCGCCTTCGTTCGCCTCTTCTTTTTTCGCGAGGGTCTCATTTTTCAATTTTTTACGCCCCCTCCCTTTCTTTTACCCACACGAGTTGCCCTCGCTAAGAGGTGTGTCCAAATTTATTCATGATCAGTAACTTGAGGACGAGTTTTTGGGAACGGGTGTAATTCAACAGTGATTCCGTCTCAACGCGATTTTTCCTATACCTACGAAGACTCTTTTACTTGTCAATTTACACATCAATTCTCAGCTGGTAGTATTATATCTACGATTCTCTTTCCTTCGATTGATTTGAGCTTTTAAATGCAGCACACAATTATTTGCGGAGGTTTTTATCGAATATTATCTTGAGTAACAAAGGAACGTTTACTCATGATTGCAATATTATTGGAAGCAAACGCAATTACTCTGATATTTCGTGAAACATATTCTTTTATATTAAATGAAAACTTTCTACTTTGTCTCATTTAGAGTTTCGTTAAAACGCAGTAGTATCTTTGTAGATTTTTCCAAAAACAGAAACACTCGCGAGTTGCAGTGAGCAGATGTATGTTTAAGCTGTTACATAATCTCGAGAGATGGAATTAGTGATTGATCATTTTTCCTAGATCTTAGCCAATGCATTTTTCACTGAATTTCCAGCAATTCAACATTTTTATTTAGCTGCTCAAGCTTTTATTTCAGTTTGAGCATTTTATTTAGATCCCATGAAACTAAACTTCTCTATAATTCCGACACTTTTTCACTCAACAAAAACCGACACTGCATCAACACTAGCAACTGGTACTCGCCTCACTTATTTCAAATTTCATATTTTTGTTAAATGTACGCACACGAGCATCCAGAGCCTTGCCTCGTATTGAATTGAGTTTAAGGTACGCGCGACAAGCTGTTTGTCCCTCGGTCTCGAATTATATCTAATCTTATCTTTTTCACAAATCATTCTTGAACTTTTTATGTAACGTTCGGGAGTGCTATTAGTTTAAAACTAACAATATCATACAATCTCAACAATAGTTCAATAATCTGGACATCAGCTCGAAGATACTTGGGTCAATATGTGACAACAAAAAACAGCAATAAGGAATGACTTTTTTTCACTAAGAGTTAACGATACTTGCATATAACAGATTAACGTTTTTACTAATATGAAAATCGTTCAAACATCTATTTAAGATTGAATTGGAAAGATAACAAGTCTTCAATTATTAATGTCCAACACACTTCATTATCTCGGATACTTCATCATTAATACGATAATGACAATAAAATGTATACATATTTTTGAATCTGGATATTAATACTAATAAAATGTCTTACAAATTTATTCGTAATGAGAATTGAGTTTTTTGGATAATGCTATTCGCTTATACTCGATAAAATCACGACTAACACTGTAATTCTCCTGTATAGTACATACTGCATTTAATTTTTTATCATTCACTAGATCTATTATCGGACGTTCCTCAAAACTCGATCGCATATTGGGCGTCATGGCAAAATAAAAGTGTCGTACCATGTGAACTTTATTGGAATTATTTGTCCGCAGAATCCTTGTAAGAAATCCCAATATCACGATGTTGGCTCATTAGAAAACGTCCAAACGAAGAGCAGAGATGCAAGCAATCAATAGAAATCCAATCGTTATCGAGAGATACGTCGTAAATCGGATTACCCAATGCTATTCGTATATTCTCGAAATCGTTTCCAGCATCATCTTCGATAAATTGAAAAATTGCAAATTACTCATTGTCATATCTTCGTATGTGCGCGGACTAAACGAGGCAGAATAATGCATGAACAATTTTACTCGCCTACAGCATAATAAACGATAGCAAACAAAGTATTCGTCGTGAATCGCCGCGTGAAAACTCGCGCGATCGAGGCATCTTCCCAATCGACCGTCATCGCGTCAATTTGCAAGATACTTCCACGTTCTAGGATATCTCGAGAGAGAGAACTACTCCGAGACTTTCGACATCGCGAATCTCCGGCGATAGATAAATTAGGGTAATCACATGTCGTTCGGAGTGAGTTTTCCGGAAACGAAATGCTCCACTTATCAACAGCTTTCATATATTCCACCGAGATAAGATTGTGCGAGTATATCGTTTGTGTTTTAAAAGTGAAAACCCAACTGGCGGTGTAATTAAAATTAACGATTTCGACATATGTGAAAACTCGGCGTGCCTGTGGATGGGGCCGTGTGACGATATAATAATCGGCGATGGACTATACGTCGCGGCTCGCGCTAATGACAACTGTCGAGCCCCCGGCGAGTGCGTGGTCGCTTTCAACCGAATTAAACCAAATTATTTGAGATTCGAACGTTTTATGTCTTGGGTGGCCTGTCGACGAGTCCAACACTGGACAAAGCCTGCAGGGTGATATTTTCCGCGATAAGGCTCGCAACGAGAGTTATATGTAAGACTTCTTGGTCATACCGTTCACGATGAAACTCTTTCGAGATAGTTTTCGGATTCACCCAGCCGTCGTTTAACGCCGCCATTTCACTGAGATATCCGTGATTTATTATTAATTTTTAGTGTTTACAAATATATACACAGTAATCGTACATGATCGGTGATTATATCGATGAAATCGAGGCACACCGAACGGCTGCATGTATTATCGATTGGGATACCCAAAATCTATCTGACCAAAGTTTCATCGTGACCAGTCACCCGAAGATTATGTACTTTTCTTGTCGGAGAAGTTGTAATTTACATAATATTAGCTCTGCAACTGAAAATCTGTCAACAGTGTGTCGAGAGCGCCGTACCAGCCGCAAGCTCGGTTCGCACATATAGCACGTTTTGTTAGCTAGAATGTTCCAAGAACGTTTTTTCTCCCGCTGTTGATGAATATTTCGCTACCAAAAAACGTTTCCGGGACAAACCATAGCAACTTTATGTGAAGGTTGAAGTGTCCGCATATAGATATATGTCGTTGTGAGAACGTTGCGCGGATGACGTCGACGATGCAAAAGACGTTATGGGAACGTTATTGAAACATCTTCATTGTGTTGGATGGAGCAATAACTTTGAGCTTTTTTTTGTTTCAAACGGTCGCCACCAGGTGGTGCATGCTAAAACACAACAGAAATAAATGACCGCGGGTAGATTGGGAAGTGTTTCTCATAAGAACAAACCCGTGGGGGCGTTTTTCAGTGTTAAAATTATTGTTAAAATCACTTTCCCAACAAACCGTTTCCATAACATTCCCGCTCGATATGTTACCGACGTCGATATATAGCCACACTCATTGTTCCAATGACGCTCCGATGCGGCGTTGCACAACTTTCTCACAACGAATACTTCGCGACCACCACACGGCACACGCCCGGGAACTTTCCAGCCCTCGCCCAGCACTGCTACATCCACAGTCAGTTCCGGGAACGTTCCGAGAATTTCGTTCGGACGAAGGCACGTGGATTCGCTTCCGGGAACAGCGTCGTCCGAACGAAACTTGGGTGAATCGTGCGGAGTCGTAGCCGCGGAGACTCACCAGAGGGTTTGGCCGGGGGATAGAGCGGCTGGGTCGAGCCGGGTTTGCTCTCGCCGCTGCAGGTGTCGAGGGGCGTAGTCGCGGGCGGCAGGGCCGCCGAATTCGAGTAGACGAACTGCTTGATGGTGAGCGGGCCTTTGTAGAACGTGCGGTTGCCGAGGTGGACGTTGCTCGAGTGGGTCACGTTCACCTCGGCGAAGCTGGGCGGCTCGGGGCTGGGCAGGGGGCAGCCGTTGGGCAGCTCGGCGCTGAGCCAGCCGCTGGCCGCGAGCCGCTCGACCGGCTCGTCCTCGGCCTCGCTGCTGCAGCTCGACGACGACTCGGAGCAGCCGCTGGCCTTGGGCTCCGGCGGCGCGGCTATCATCCCGGCTGCTGCCCCGTCCTCCTCTCATCGCATCTTCCTCGGGACCGAGAACCGGCCGCCGCGACGGCTAACGACGCACTACCTCCTCTCTCGCTCTTCTCACGGTCGACAGCTGCTGCCGTGTGTCCATGTGTGCGCGCACGATACACTGCACAATAACTCTCGTCCGGTTTTTCCTCGTCCGCCGCCGACTGCGCACGCGAGATGCGTCAGACGCCCGTCTCCTCTGCGGTGCCTACGTGTGTGTATACGCGATGCACTTGCAGCTCGGGAGTGCATACAAATCGCGCGCCTGCGCCCCACCACCTCGATCGTGAGTACATCTCGCGCGCGCGCAGCCAACGACACTTGTTGATCAAGTTGATTCGGATATCCTTGCTTCCGGTCGGTAAACCGAGATTTTTGATATGATATAGAGCGAATAACCACATCGTAACTATACATACTGCATACACTGTATATTGCGCGTTTCTCTCGCCTATATTCGATGGAATACCTGGGATGTTCCTTCTTCCAAACGGGGATCGGTTGTTTTTATTTCCGTACGCTTTCAATAGTGATCGGTAAATCGTTTAGGTCCAGCTTTAATGAGGTACCTCGTGGTACGCCATCATATAAACGCGTATATATATATATATATATATATATATATACAACACGCTCGCCATGACCATGACAATCTTTATTCGTCTTTGAGTTTTTTCCTCGTACAGAATCAATAAACAGGTTATTGTGGTTCTAGAGTGTGACTCACTTACATATATGTATAATACGCGGACGATGAAAAGACGCATGAACTTGGAAGTTTGAATACCTCCCGGTTTTCGAGCCGAGCCTTTCACCGCGCTATAAGCGAAACACGGAAGAACGAAATCCTTTTCCTAAAAATAACCTTGCATGTACGGCTATATTAAACCAATACAAAATCATAAACGTCTAATCGAAAAACCTGCAGTCGTTCAATGATTTATTCAATGATCGGAGGAAAAAGTTGTCCAATCATTTTTGGGAAGGTGCGTGAGAATGATCGAGTCCCGGAGTTCGAGTTAATCCTTGACCACTATATTCGCTATACCTTTCCATCTTTATACATTCTTTTCTTGTACGATTTTTTTTTTCAAGTAACATTTTTTCTCTATGCTCACAAGGAGAGTTGATCATAGGCCTTTGGGTCTCGGGTCTCGCTTAAACTCGAAATAGCTAGTGTATACAGCCGCCCGGTAAGCTGATGTTTCGTTTTTACGGCAATCATCCTATATACAGTAAAAATAATGAGTGTACAAAAATGTATAGAAATTTATACAGGCGTATACAGAAGCGTATGAAAGTGCTCCGAAACATTTTTTTTTTATTCTAGCGCAATAATTCAATAAAGTCGTGCCGTTGTAGAACGTGCGATTGTATCTTTATACGTGATTATTTAGGATCCGTTTTTTTCAAATCGGCTTGCAGCATAACTTTAGTAACATGGAGTACTAAAAAACGATGGGAGTACCGTCGAAATCTGAAGGGAGTACTGGAGTGAGAAACCTCTCGGTTTTATTTGTGCATTCAATAGGGAAATTTAATCCCTTATTTTCTAGAATGTACACGAACGTACGCAAATTATGTACAAAGGTTTACGTAAAATTTACTTAAACTATTTTTCAGTAAACGCAAATGTATTAAACATTTATGTACATTTATGTACATTCGTTAATTCATTTCACACTAGAGATTATTGATCTTATGCAATATACTGTCCATACACAAGATTAATAAGCAGGCAAACGAAACATTAGCTGCCGAACGCAGCTGCACGCATGAGCTATTACGGTATATTTAAAAACTATCTTCGAAAGTTCCAGCAAGATCGAAGACCCGCAACTCGGATACTCTACTTGTCAGTTCAAGCAACCTTCAATACAATGTTGCGAATCCGTACGTACTCACTTGATAATTGATACATCGCTTTGGAAGTTGAACGTGTGGGGTATCTTTGTTAACAGATGTTCCATTGTGAGAATTCTCGGAAATTTCGCAGTATCTCCTACTGCAAGAATGAGAGTGGTTTACTACTAACATAGGAGTGATCACTCCTATGTGAGTAAGACATGGAAGTCAGATTTGTTGAGTATACACGTTATTTACTCCTTTTATATGTTTTCGAGGATAAAATGTGATGTAGTGTTCTGTGAGAACAATGAAAGTGTAGTGCAGTGAGGAAAATACGTCTCAGATGACATATTGTCATTTGGGACGAGACCAGCGTTTTTAACTAAAATACATAAATTAATATCTTGGAAGTTTGGGAGCGTTGGACCCTAAAACTTTGGATACACTCTATTCTTGCCACAAGTAAACACCAAAAAAATTTTGGTCAAGATTGGTGACCCACATCCCAAGTGGTCTCCTAGTAAGTACGAAGACTTTTTATTTAACGCTCATGTACTTCAGTATCTCACTTCCTTAATCACTCACTCTTGTATATATCAATTGTAAATTATAAGAATTTCCTGTAAAACTTAAAAATCCTCATGCACATCTGGTTTACTACAAAGTACGAAGACTTTTTGTTTAACGCTCATATACTTCAGTATCTCACTTCCTTGATCACTCACTCTTGTATGTACATATCAATTGTAAATTTAAGAATTTCCTGTAAAACTTAAAAATCCTCATGCACACCCGCAAGAATAGCTTATCATGTCACGATAAATAATACATTTATCGTCTTTCAAAAAGATATAAAATGTTCGTCCATACTATATCTCAAATCTAATATATTAAAAATTGATTTTGATGGTACTGCATGGGTACGCAAAATATCAAGTAAGGTATGTACATGCACCCAATTTGCGCCACCTAAGCCAGAAAGATCACTACACCACGTTAAGTGTGAACTTTTCAAAGTGGCTGGAGGAAAATGAAAGGTCTACTTAATATCTTTGAAATGAGTTAAGCCGTTTTCAATTTGGACTTTTCTACGCTGAAAGAAAATCAAGTTCACCGAGAAAATGTTTTCTCTTATTTCAAAACAAAATTTTACATCTTAGTTTTTTGTTATTGAATCACCTGGCATCATTGTATATTAAAATCCGCAGTGAAATCCATATTCAAACCAATATTGATTCAATATCGATAGTTCAAACAGGGATCCGTCTTCACTCAAATCGGATTTGTAATATACTCCAGAAAATCAATTCATTTCAATTCGAAATTGTGAGAAAATTGTTCATCCAATAACGGTTGTCACATATATATAATTCAAACCATTATTCTCAGCTTTACAAGCTCAATGATCGCGCAATTAAATATATATATATATAACTCATGTCGTACTTTTGGAAATAAAGGGATTCCCCCACTGTAAGCGCATCAGGACGTTCCAAAATTTGCAATGCCGCGGCGCTGCAATCAGCGAACAGCTGTTCGGTGCAGCATCGCGTGTGCGGTGCGCGCGTGTTTACGACACCCCTCGCGGCTGGGAGAGAGCAACAGAGCAACAGCAGCATGCATGTGCCGAGTCACAGCGGGCAACTGCAAAAGTACGTCCAATTTTGGAAAATGAGAACGATCAGCTGGACCCCGACACTTTTCTAACTCGATGGCGTTGCGTCACTGCTGCTCCGAGTCGTTCATCACGGCTAGACTCGCTCCATCGACGATGCTTATAGGCAAACAGGTATATACACCTACATATTAATGTATGTACTATTGTGGTGTGCACATATGAGCAAGAGGTTCTCTCGTTACTCATTTGCGTTGCGACTTGCGAGATGACGAGTTTATTGCTCATGGTAATCCGGTGTTGCAGATTGATGACAGTGGTCGGTGAGAGGCTGCAGTTTTCACACATGGCTCATCGATCCTGAGTGTGTTGAATTTTCCACAGACAAGGTACGCTATTCTGGTTCACCGTACAGATCTATTGTTATTAATCTGATTAATCTTGGGTTGTATCGATGACTCTCTATAATTGGAGCAAGGTCGTCAGTAAAGAATAGGACTTTTCGTAACAAATTTAGAGTGATTTCTCATTGATGAAAATTATTTGGCAAGGAAAAAAATATTTCACAAGGAAAAATCATTTGAATCCTTGATTTCATGATTCATGCATCCATTTACTCAATCATTAACCTATTTCACAGAATCTTTTTGGATAGGTGCCTCAGTATAACTCTACTCTAGCTGGAGGTATGCTCACTGTTCAATTTGGACAATGTGGGAATCAAGTTGGTTACTCACTCTTCAAGCAATTTTCCGACGACTTGGATGCCAAGGAAACAGGCGTTCAAAGACAAGACAATAGTCAATACACCGAGCAGAGTTTTGAAAAATGGTTCTCAAACATAAACAGAGATGGAAAACGCTTGGCAAGGGCAATATTAGTTGACACTGAACACAAAGTGATCAATAGGATTTGTAGCAATTCATCAGAACGATGGGCCTACCGCCAGCAAAATATAATTTGTCAATCAGATGGAGGATCTGCAAACAACTGGGCCTATGGCTCATTAGTCAAGGGACCCCAATTAAGGGATAATATTTTGGAAATAACCAGGAGAGAGATAGAAAAATTAGACGCTTTAGACGGAATCTTGCTTTTGTTGAGTTCTGCTGGAGGAACTGGATCTGGAGTCGGAAGCTATTCAGCTGAATTACTGCGCAATGAGTTCCCAAATAAAAGTATCATGGGATCCATTGTACTGCCATTCACTTCAGGAGAAGTTGGAGTGCAGAACTACAATACTTTGCTGACATTAGCCAAATTTTATGATGCATCCGATTTGACTCTCTTGTTTGAGAATGAACATATTCACATGATATGCACAAATATTTTGAAGAACACTGAAACCAAGTTCCCGAATATCAATGAAGTTATATCAAGGAAACTTTGTGCAACGTTTCAACCTGTAAATAATCCTTGGTGCAACACTAATTTCTTAACTTCAACCGTAGCTTGTCATCCAAGCTACAAACTGGCTACAATCAAAAGTACCCCGTATGTGTCCGCTGTAATAAAACCATACGAAGCACCCTACAAATGGTCGGTGCACATGCAGAATTTGAAAAAGACATTGAGAATAACACCAATATCAGACGCAGAAGTTAAATCTCCAAATCGATGTATGAGTGGGAGGTCATCCCATTCTTTCTATAAATCAGTTTCCAACATTATTATCTCCAGAGGCAAGATCTCAGAAGATGATCCAATAACTCCAGATGTACTGCAAGGTAATGATCTTTATGTTGACTGGCTTTCGTCTCATGAGCAATTGACTCGTTTGAGCCAACGACGAAAACTTTTGAATCAAGAGAAATTCTTGGCACTAGTTACAAATAATTCACAAATCTACCAAACTCTTGACGGTATAGTTGACAAAGCATGGAACACCTACACTCATTCAGCTTTTCTTCACCAGTACAAGAAATTTGGCTTGGAGGAAGATGACTTTTTAGAGAGTTTCGCTAAGCTAGAAAGTGTTATAAAAGATTACAAAAGCCTCCAAACGTCATAATGATATAACAAATATCGCGGGGGGAGGGGCAGTTACGATATATACATAAGTTTGAATAGTGCCATTCTACAGTGACATATAATTATATTCTCATATATAACGGGCTCTTTGAAATGAATTGCGTCCAAGCAGAAGGCTCAAGATTATATAGAAGATTGTCAATATGTATATTTTTCTAGTCAATTTTAAAAATGTCGATAAGGAAGGGCGATACCTCATCAAATTGACGGCTTCCGCAATTGTACGCACAGATGGCTCTGTCGAAACGTTGTATAAATCAGAATTTCTTCATTTGTTGTTTTTTGTCTTTTTTTATAATCTCCGCGACGAATAGTAATTTGTGAAATTGTTACAACGGACCAGTGTACCGTCCATTTTACTCGAGACTCGAAGAGAAGAAGAAAGGAAAGATTTTCAAAATATCGACTGATCTTCGTTGTAACAACGCGATCTTGTGTGTGTACAGTCTGATACCTGCGAGGTACAAAATTTCGATAAGAAAAATAACTGTCCACCAAATAGATGCAATCGAATGAAAGTAAACGAATTATAATCACAAAAGTTCTCTGTTTATTTCTGTATATATATGTATCAGACGGCAACCCCTCTCGATTCATTCTATACACTCCCTATACATCCCGCACCAGCGGCGAGAGCATCCACAATGATCAAATTTCTCATATAAATTATAAGACATCAGACGAAGCAAAACGTGGCAAGTGCGCAGTGGTACTCGATCAACCCCCGAGAGCAGTGACAAAAAAGCCACTACCCGATACATATACATATATACGTATATACTTACGCAGCATATATCGCATCCCCTTTAACCGGGAATTCCACCGGACTATAGACGAGCGCGCGTGTAACGATCGTTGGAGGGGTGTAAGCGAGGGCGAAATTTGCGACCCCTCGCTGCACACAGTACATATACATATACATATATCCCCGTGTATATAATATAACACAATCGCTTCGACGCGGCTCTCGCCCTCGCGAATACACGGAAATTCCGAGAAAAAGCAGAGCTATATACGCCGGAGAGCTGGCCTAGCGCCAGTTACGTATATATGTATGTGATGATACGCAAACTATGCGCCGCGAAGAGGATTTTCGCGAAAGGGTCGCGCGGCGTGGGCGGCGACTGTTGCGCGACGGGCTGCAAGCTCGCGACTTGCGTCACGTATCCGCGCCTGCATATATAAGTATACATATCGAGTCGACTTGTCCTCGGACACATGTAGAACTACGGGACAGCCGGCGCCCACTGAAATCTTCCCCGGAGTGTCTTCTGGGTATTCCCGGAAAGGAAAAAGTATACTACATAGACGCCCCGCGGGAGCGACCGGCCGAAAAATACCAATGTATACCGACTGAAATCTTGTCTTATCTTAATCCTGAGGATACGTGTGTGTTTCGGTCTCGACCTGCAGCACAGTGTGTATACGCGCGAACAGCCGTAAAAGCAGCAGTAGAATAGGCCGAAAGATAAGCGCTCGGGCGAGCGCTTGTAAATCACTCTAATGCTTCCCTATATATACTTTAGTCTGTCGAGCGCGAGGTGCGGTCTCGATATTTCGTATATACGATTCCACAAATTTCACGTCCTTTGTCAAACGGACCCCGAGTCTCGCGGCAGCTTCAACTATCGTACGTATAATGTATGTAACGGTGCATCGATGCGATTCGGAAAGCTAATGGGAAAAGTTTGTTTTCTCGTTCATAGATATAGACGATTTCGATGTAACAGGGTACGAAACTAGAGGAATAATTAGTGTATGCGATTTTCAGAAATTTCTTTCAATATCTGTCGAATTGTCAAAGAAATTTCTATTACCCATTGCGAATCAACTGAATAAATTATTCGCTTGTCGGACAAACATTCGTGTCATCCATCATGAATACAGCAACGACGAATTCCGCCTGCAAGTGTGTATAGGTATACAAGAAAATACTAAAACTGAAGAGGATGCATTTCAATTCCACAAGTAGAGCCATGTATATACCGCGGCAACGGAAAACCACGTCGCAGTGGGTCGTCCGTTTTCCCTGGAAATTCGCCTCGATCGACGTCGTATATAATAGAGGGATGTTTTGTTGGCTCGCGCGAGTGACGTCACTCGCGCGCGACGCGGCGATCGACCGACAGTTGCGCGCAAGCACAAAAGCTCCGGAGGTGCTTTCGACCCCTCGCCGCGCGCCTTGTAGATAATACCGCCCGGATGAGTCGGCGGTACGTAAGGGCTCAAACGAAGGGCTGTGCTTCTCGCTCGATGACAAACTCAAGACGTATATCTTATATACGTCTTGGGCGGGCCTTTTTTCAACTGTTGTATATGTAGAATGGCTGACTCTAGCGGTATTAATCCCAGTGAGTTGCATCTTTGGTTGATCCTGAGTGATCGAGATAACGAGCTCGAGTGTCCAACTACAAGAAGTATACACCAAGACAATGTGAAGATTTTCAAAAAAATACTTTTTCCCCCGAATAATCAATGTTTAATTAGTGATATTTAATGGTGATGCTGGTAGGTAGAACGAAAAGGATTCTAAATATTTGTTCGATGATAGTCAGTTGAGCGAGCAGCCAATAAATTTTACTACATGTAAGTTACTATAGGCTGCTAGAATATAGTCGAGTATTCTACGGGTCGTCGGCGAATCGGTTGTACATTTCTCCAATCTCTCGAGACATCTGCATCGCGGGATCGATACTGTGAAATGACGTACTTCCGAGTTTCTGTTTTTTCGTACGGATATTCATACATACGATATGGAAACAACCGAAGCACGTTGTTTGTGGCGGATCCAACGTTATGTATATAACTCACGAGTTGCGGGTCATCATTTGAAAGCTCTGTGGGACGGTTTTCGGGTATATCTGAATAGGTCATAAACTCGTAACAACAGCCGTTCGGTAGTTTAACGTCCAGATATTCCGGTGTTTTTCATGGATATATATGCACGGATGTACAATCATAAAATTGGCCAACGGTTCTTACCTCCGGGGAAAAACGATGCGTTATAAACCAAACGGCTTACGGGGAAAATAACGTGACAAAGTTTCTGAACTATCCGATACTCTCAACCCTTATACACTGCTAGTCAGTCACTATTTTCGTTGATACTTTGTCGAATTCAATGTTTATCGGGTTGTTACTAAAAGTAATACGTCTATCGGGATGTTACGAATTTTGCGGTGATTGGATATTTGGACATGCTTCATACCTAAGTATACATTATCATTCGATTTTTTCCGTAGCCAAAGAAATGAACGAACGAAAAGACCTTCAACAATATTTTATAACCCACCCGATTTTCTTCATTACCCTCCCACTCGGTCGAACCAACATGTGATATTTTGCTTGGTCAGAACGTCCCGCGGAACAAATGAAAATCGGACGATCCCCATAAACATATATACAAGCAGAGCGCAAAACAGCAGAGTAAGTGCTGAAGGGGAGGAGAGAGGAAATCGAGAGACTCGAACGAAACTTTCGGCGATTCACTATATATATATAGGTATAATACGATTTCCCGTAGAGCACGAGCCCGAAGGATCCGAAAAGTTTCTCGGGGCGAACGATACGCCCGCGTCGCTGT
>CM037084.1:64479692-64577955 GCA_020882725.1 Aphelinus certus | reverse complement strand
GTGATAAATTTGACGTCCAGGACTGGATTCATCCTCGTTTGCCCTGTATTATACCTATACACACACACACACACACACACACACCAGAATATACTGTCTTTTTTGCCAGAGCCACTTGAATATCTGCGAAAGTTGTCGGGAAGAAAATATTGTGGCTAGGAGTTTAATAGTTGAAAGGGACCGATTCAAAACTTTTTTTCCTTTGTTTTTGCAGGAAAGAAAAATGATTCGAGGTAGTTGTCAACCGGGCGAATCGATTTTCCTGAAAAAAATGTCTGAAACTTTGCACGAGAGTAGTATTTTTGTTTCCTCTATAATGTTGATGAAGATCATTGGTGAAGACATTTCGAGATACTGAGCTCCAGAATCTCAAATCAATATATATCTATCAATATATATCTGAACAACAATACGCGGCGTTCTATTCGATCAATGGACGAGTTTTACGAAATTTTTTAAAAAAATGAAAAAATCAAGATTAAATTTTATAATGAATAAAAGACAATGCGTCAGTGACATCAGTGTACTTATATCCTAGATGCAGTAGTCCAGTTTCTTACCATCTTTTTATTCGATCTTTATATACTCACATGTTATTGATACGTCGGCATTTTACGAGCAGTTTAGTGATAGTCTTCTCCATTGGACAACTCAATCATTCGACATCTGAAACATGAGATTTTTTTCGAAGAGCCTCAGGTTGGAGTATACCTGCGACTGTACCAACTACCTCGATTAATCTTCATAATTGTAATGAAAATTTGTCATCCATGGCAGCCTACGAATTGATTAGAATATTGAGTCGTATGGGAATTGAGCAGACTCGAGCGGTATAACAAAAAAACTGTATAATCGTAATTCTCGTACGTCGAACAAAAGCCGTGAAACTATACCTATATACACATCATATGGCAACCGTGTTACTTAATTAACGAAAACGGAATGTCGTAATTGTTAACAAAGAATACTGGGTATACGCACGAACGTTAGCTGTGAGTATCTTAAAAACTAAGGCGAAGCTGTGAATCTCTTGTTGCGTGCTCTATAATACATCAGATGGAGAGAAGCCGCGCGCGCGGAGGCGAGGGGGAGAAGAAACCTGTTTTCGCGAGCCGATATACACAAAGGTAAGAAGAAGAAGAGAAGAAACAGAGAGGAATCGCACGTGTGGAATAATGGAACACGACCATACGAAAATATCCCTCCCAAAAAGCTTCGAGATTCATTTTTCCCGAATTAGCAAACTATGTATCCACCGCTCGCATATCAATGAACTATTCGACCCAACTGCGCAAAAACGCAGCGTACAACAACATCGAACAACATAACACTCGCGAATTCTGGAAAAAAAACACCCGCCGAGTTGAAGCACACGTATAAATATATATACGTCGGGGAGCGTCAAACCTCTCCTGGGTGGAGGTGGGTTCGCGGGCGAGAAAAAAACCAGTTCTCGCCGAAAGAGCTGCTCCGGTGCGTCGGGGGCATTCGGCGAAAGAGAGGAAGAACACGAAGGAAGAAAAAAAAAAGGCGTGTATATACGTGCTGCACCCTCGGCTGCTCCGCGGAACCCTTCGCCCACGCGCAGCCCGACGCGCGCATATCGCCTCCGCTCTCTCTCTCTCTGTTGCGGCGCGCGCGCGAGGCGCTCTCTGACAGTCTGGCTGGGCCCGCGACCGGCGAACGACCTCTCCGCGGTGTGCGTCTGTGTAGGTCGAGAGAGAGACACACGGAGCAGAGCGCGCGCGCGTCGGCCATTTTGTGCGCTGCAGCTGCGGGAAGATTGTGTCAGTGATATTGGTACGGACGTATACAGACAGGACACACCGAGCGCGCGGGCGAGACATGCCGCAGGGACGAGTGTGATCCGCGCGAGTGAAAAATCAGCCGAGTGTGTCCCGAGAGAAGCGCGCGACATGGCAGAGAGGAGGTAGTGTACACACGCGCATGGCGCTTAGTAGCCCAAGCCAGGACGACACCGCTCGCTGCTGCTGCTGCACCCACACGCAGGTACACCTACGCGGCCCCGCCGATCGATATTTCCCCTCTGTATACGCAAACCCCGTTGGTATACTCGGGCGCGCACACCAGCCTGGATATATGAGAAAAAATGGTATGAAAAGGATCGATCCGCCCTGGCTGTGTATGCCAATCGTATATGGCTTGTCGTGTATACGCAAGGAGCAGCGGGAAAAAGTATGCTCGAGAGCCAGGTGTGCGTTGGCTCCTGTTCCCAGCGACGTCGTTTTTACCCGGGAGTGTAAATTCAATTCTCTCGTGAGTTTCCCGAGGGTTGCGCGCTCGAATCATTTTCTCGCGGTTGCTCCAAATTTCCACGTGTGTGTACCCATCCTCGGAGCGTTTGCCAATACATTGCACTATATGTGTATATACGTAGCTGAACGGAATCGGGTCCCCGGGGCCCGTGTTGCGAAAGGCTCCGGAGATTAAAAAAGAAGGGAAAAGTTATCGGTCGCGCCCAGTCGCCGTGTCGATTTCGAATCTTATCGCGCCGACACACACACACACGTACACCTGTTTCCATCTGTTTCTTTTGTTATTGTCGGGCTAAAAACCCGACAACCATATACATACACGCTTCTCGGGCTGCACAGCCGAGTCTCTCGCGCGCGCCTCTCTTTCTCACCTGCCGCTCCGGTGCGCTTCATTAACTCTCCGCTCGCGCGGATTATGTAAGCTCCTGTACGTGTGCGCGTGTGCGTGTAATTATGATTAGACTGTTTTCACCTGTCGAGGCCCCGAATTAGAGGCTCATCAATTTCCTTGCGATACACCACGCGCGCGCGCAAAAGATCAGGAGGGAATCGGAGCACATCTCACCCGCAGGGGTATATCCTACGTACATCGCGCGCTTCGATGCCTCGTAATAACCCGGGCTTGATAGCTTCGAAATTCAATCATCGCGCAATTGCTTTTTCGATTTTCGATGTGTATACTTCATGTGCGAGATGCAGCCTCTCGATAGCCAAGCATCCCTATTCTGCCGAATAATTAAGCTGTCCCGTTGAAATATTACGACGAGGCTCATTATAGACGTGTTGCGTCGCCCGCCCACTCTCGTCTTATTATATTTAGTGAGAGAAAGAAAATATTCATCCCTTGTGTTTCTCGGCGATGTTCAACGTGGATGAGAGAAGAGTCGGCGGATTACCGATACGTAGATACGCGTTTGGATCTTATAGATGACCCGGTGCAATAGCGGCGGCGGCGCGTTTAATTTTCGAAACTTATTCCGGCCGCGGGAGGATACGTCGATTGAAATCGTTGTGTGGGAAACGAGACATCGGCTCCGTTATAATCCCAACATTTCCTCGTTATCTCGGCTGCGTGTATATTATAGAGTTTCACTCGGATTCCAATAATAACGTTCAAAAGCTCCGAAATCGAGCGGAAAGTCTTGGTTCTGATTAGCAAGGGTACATACATGCGACGAAGCGACCGTATTATACAACCCCCCCGAGGATCGTCTCGTACTTCGGCCCATATTTGGAATGCGCGCGCTCGATGTTATAATATGCTGTATACGCGCGTTGCGAAATGCATAACCGATCGATCGTTGTATATCGCTGTTATTCGAAGCCCACCGGTAGGATCGAGAGGCGGGAGAGGGGCCGGGGCGAGGATGGCTTCGCTTTTCTTCCAAACTTCCCAACCCCTTGTATATATTGGACGAAATTTCCTTTGCTTCAACTCAGCGCAAGTCTTACGTATTTCGGTAATTTCGATCTCTATACACTTCGCTCTGCATATACATTGAATGAGACGAAAGAAAAAACAAAATAAAATCATATACGATCGATTTATCGCAGGATGAATGAGCCAACATCGAGGAATCCTTATTTGTGGAACACCAGAGTCGGTTTCGGGGCTAAGGAGAGCATTGCCGAGAGCAAAGAGCGAGCCGCGCCGTATATACATACGCAAAAGTGAAAGCCTGATGCGCGCGAGTGTATACACACATTGCCGCGCGCACACACACACACGTATATTGCGACGTGCGAAATATTTTATTAGGACCATTGGCCCCAACGCGCACGTCTTGGGAGAGACTCGTAAAAACCATCGTGTACAAGCTCTCACGTTCGTGGATAGCGTTTTGAATTTTGCTACTTTTGCACAGCCGAACTTTATTTTCCGTCCCACCGAGATCGTTGTCATTTTTTTTCCTCGCTTCAATTGACTTTGCGAATATCAATATACGATCACCTCGAGCGGCACAATTGACTATCTCGTCGATTTCTTCCGTTACCGAGTGAGTTTATTGCAACTCGAATCGCCAGGCACGAGCTATTAAAAATAAAAAAGAAAAATCTCGATCGTCGCGAGCGTTTGGTTGTCCAAAACTCTCTGGTATTAGTAATTAAGAGCTACGTCTGTAAGAGAAAAAGAAACGTCTTTGTTCCACTCTGTAAACGCGAACGAATGTTTTTCTCGAAAAGCTCCTGCAGTCCTTCATTATAATCCTCGTGTCCGCAATATCTCTCGCGCTCGCGAGCAGGTATAAAGAAATCCGAAACCGTGCGGTGGCCAACTCGATATATATGTACATATATCTATATGTATACATACAGTATATAAAACAAGGATGGGTTGGGAGGGTCAGGCTCGGGCATCACAATGTGCGGAGACCCTCGCGCCGCTTAGCGATGATGATCCTCTCGCGCGCGCGTGTGTGTGCGAGCGAGCGAGCGTCTCGTGAAATATACGAGCAGGTGCCATTTGTCGATGCGCTCCGCTGCCGGATGCTCGTCTTTTTTTCCCTTTTACTACCGTCGTTGTGCGCGAGGTTGAATTGATTTTGGCTATATCTCCGCGGAGCTATCGTAAATCGAATGAAAAATATGTAGATGTATACGTTTGAGGGGAAGACCTCGTTTACGACTGTTACGAATGAATTTTCGAGGAACGACGTTTCATGGCAGCTTCGTTTTGATAACCAGTAGATCGAACATTTTTTTTTTCAATAACTTCGAATGGTCCACTAAGCTTGATAAATAAATATTTATCGGAAACAACACTGTCTCGACCGCAGCTAAATTCAACTTCTTCCCGGTAATTACCATAGCACCAATCGAATCTTCTTTCTTCGAATCTTTTTCTGGTGCAAACAAATGAGATTTTCACTAATCTCGGGATGAACCCGGTTGATACGCTCGGTCACGAATCAAATCAGGTTCGAAATAATTTTTTTTTGAAGCCGTGAGTCGTGGAAAAAAAGACTGGACAACGCGGGGGAATACTTAAGCTTCTGTACACTTCGATATCGAGAAGCATATCTTCGTGATTATCATTCGAATCAGCCTTTTTATCCCACTTGAAATTCGACTTCAATACTAATTATGATTGAATCCGTATCGAGAGAGGTAGAAACCGAGAAATCGTCTTGGCCGTTTGACTCGGTCGACTCCTTGAATATTTTCCACGACGGATGTAACAATGTGCAATCGAACGACACACCTCGACCTTCTGCACACAGCCGATTCCGAGCGTCTATATCTCCAACGAGGCGTCCGCGCGCGGATCGATATAGAAAAATAAAAAGGATGAAAAATCGCAACTGTGCGCTTGAATATAGCGAAACGGGGCTACCCTCCAAACGGGCGTGTATCCGGCGAACAAAAGCCACCAGGACGAACCTGCAGCTCACCTGCAACAAAGACCCTCCCGGTCAATTCTCATCCGTCTATATATGTATACACACAACACACTCAACCCCCGTCTGGCCGAACGTCGCGCGCGCAGGTGTGTCCGCCCGTGATGCAGCGCCAAGGTGGCGCCAAGGTGCAAGAGAGAGAGAGAGGAGCACGTGTCATTGACCTTTGCGAGAGGGCACACACACGCGCACTCCGCGAGTTACGAAACTCGCGGACTGCTCGCCTCTGTGTGTATGTATATACTTATATATGTATATATATATGTTCGACTGGCCGCCGCGAGAGTGACTTCAATGCCAGGCCGACGCGTGAGAAACTCGCGGACGGTATATACTTTTGCTTTGCACCGCCGCCGCCGCCGACGCCGAGTTTATGTACGCACGCGAAATACGCGCGCGATCGATTATATATACGTATACACGCCGTTGGAAATTCCCCGTTATATAGGCGTTGCCCCTTACCCCCTATACTCGTCTTCTCCGGACTGATGCAAAGAGGAGCGCGTGAGAGATTTTCGTTACCCTGAATTGCATACCGAGAGCCGGTCGATCTTTCGGCGCGAATTAGTCTCGAACAAGGGTGGAATGATCGAACGGTGAACAATGGCGCATATACATACGGAACGAGGGTTTTTGGATACCCGCAGTGGCCGGGGGAGAGTTTACATTGTAATACATGGCTTTCGAGATGATTAGTTCGGGTTTTATTGATTTTTTCTTCTTTCGATAGGATAGAGATATTCGAGCGATTGCGGAGGAATTACGGCTCCCTGATAGTTTTTCAACGCCCTACAATTTTTATAATGCATATATATTCGAACATTTTGAATCGAGAATGATAAGAAATTACTATTTATTATAAGAAACTCCATAACCATATTAGGAATAGAAAAAATTCAACTGAACTTACTAATTTTCAGATCAATATGTATTGTTTTTTTTATAATCTTAGAGGGAAAATCGCCAATCCATCCTCCAACTATTTCAGTTGACGCACAATATCTTATTGGTTGACAATCGAATCGATTAGCCCACAGCAGTGGGCTTTTTTTTACACCCGAAACAATACGTCCAGTTCCACCAGTACACACACCCGCGCGCATCCAAACTCGAGGTATCCAGACTCCTCGTCTTTAAATGAAATATATACAGCTTTGGATACGTACGTACACACATCGACAAATCATTTCGTAGCGGAATATTATGATTTCTCCCCCTCCCCCCCCCCCCGCGACGCAGCCAAATACTCGAATCTCCGGATCCCCCCGCCGACGACAAATGGGTGCGAGGGGAGAGAGCCAGCCGCACGTGCGCTGATAGTAAAATTTTCGTGTGTCCCATAGTCGGACTTGGCCACGCGTCCTCCCACCGAGTTAGCGTCGCTCTTGTACGTAAGTGTGTTTATACGGGAAGGAATAAAAAAAATTAATTCCGACCTGCTCGCGTGCACGTACGAGCGGCTGCACACTCGCGCGTCCGCCGCGCAGTTTTTCAAACGCCATAAGGGGAGAAAATCGATCGACGCTATCTCGGGGACTCCGTAAACATTAGAGTATTTTCACGAGGTTGATGCTCGTGTGTTTCAACTATATTTGGCTGTTCCTGCGCATGTATCCAACGGATTCATTTTGCGTACTTTCTTTTTTCGTCGCGAGCGAGTCATTATCCATAGATTTCTCGAATTCGTTTCACACCGACTCGCGAGATAACCATCAGCGAGAGATCGACAGCTTTTTCATAATCGTATAAAACGATCGTCTCCGACAATCATGCGAACGCAGCTCCACGCGGGTAGAGGGGAAATCGAATTACCAACTGCTCCCGTGAAGTTACGAGGGGGTCCGGGGCCGAGGAGGGCGTGGAGATTTACGAACGAAAGGAGATAACTATACGGAATTGAAGCTTCAATTAGTGAATTGATAAGCGCCGCGTTGCGGCTCGTTCGGCTTTGCTTTTGCACGGCATATACGAACCCTCTTATTCGCGTCCCCAAAGTTTGCGTCGTTGATAACCATCAACGAATTTCCTCCCTGCCAAAGGGGTGGTTCGGCTACAGAATAGATCCGACTTTCTACGTCAAATCAGTGCCGCGCGTTGACTCTGGAAATCACGAATCGATGATGTATGATTCCAGGGAAATCAAATCTACCATTTTCTGAATATTCGTTTTGGTTTGTCGACGATGGGAACTTTGGATAAATCATTTTCGCTTGAATTTGAAGATATTATTCATGATTCATATATTCAAATGATGATTGTTACTATTCGCGTAATTAATTTCATTTGCGCGATGAGAACATCCGGAAACGAGAGACAAATTTTTTCAACAGATTTCTAGTTATACCTTTTGATAAATTCACGTGGAACATTGAACATCCAGTAAACTTTTGTTGACGTCCAAACACCCTCGGCGCGCGACGTTGTAATATGCTGCAGCTGGTTACTCTGGACGTCCGATCGCCCGTAGCGAATTTCCACAGAGCGGGAGCTCGAATTAGAGCCTCGTCCAACACTGCGCCATTGTGACCACATAAATAATGGTAATTAAATTGCGCGGATCTGCCCGAGGGGGAAAGAAACGTCGAGCATGACCGAAGCGTGGCAAAAATTGAACGAGCCAATGCGTACAGGACGAAGCCGGTAACGAGTCGTTGGGAAGCGCTAATTATTATTTACGTTGCGGAGTTTCTTCATTGAAAGTAATTTCAGCGATTGCCTGACGGGGCTAACTTTTGCCGCTCGGGGTGGATACCAAGCCTGAAAACGTTTTATAAATTGGTTGAAAAATCGGGATAAATAGTGGGGAGTTTGAATGTCGTGTTCTTTTGTTAATTTTGCTCTGCTCGAATTCAAAAAGTCACGAGGGAATATATAGCTGAAAACAAAACACCAAACTTTGCAGTGTCACTCGAACGTTTATCGAATCCATTTGAATGTTATTGTGAATGATGTTTCAATCCACGAACACTCGCAATTCTCAGTTGTATAAGTCGCGAGTGAAGAATAGAGAAAAAAAAATCACGAAGGTGAATGAAATTGTGCGTCGTAACGTGTTACGAAGGTGAATGAAACCTTTTTACCTAGGGCCTAGAAGTAGGATAGGTGGAAAACATTGAGCTCTCCTGCATAATTTGGTCGATCGATCTAACGTCGCGGTTCAGTTTAATTAACTGGAATTATCGTCTCATCAAAATTATTCATCGATAGATCACTGTTGGCTCACGTAAATTCAAGCTTATCTATTAATTAACTAATGATCCATCAATTTCCTTAGTGAATTTTCTTTTGCAATTTTGATTTTCAAGCCCTATCGAACTGTCGACTACATATTTTACGTAATCGTCAAAGACACTCGTTAAACGGCAAAAACGACCTCGGAAACTTCCCACACAATAAAATTCACGAGAGCTTCAAGTGACCCAGAATTCGCGCGAAGAAAAAAAACAGGAAAAACTGTAAGAGACTACAGAAAGCGAAATGAGAGAAGGTTGGGGGGGATTTTTCGAATGTGCCTCGTAGCCAAGGGAGACGGGACGAATCGAGTGAGACAGCGTGGCAGAAGCGCGCGCGACCCTCCCATTAAGTCTCGGATCGATCGGGTCGCCCTATAGCCTACATAGCGCCCTTCCCAACCACTCTCGGGCTGACGCGCGCGATATACACCCGACCCTCGCGCGCAAGCTTTCTCCCACAAGCGCTGCAGCTCGAGTGAGCTTTCGAAGCCGCGTTCGTTCGATATGATGCAAATACTCCCCTGATGGCTGTCTCTCGGCTATATATTCTCGGCAGAAGCGGAATTTTCGACTTGAAGCATTTGGAGGCGGGTAGATGGGCGAATCCGATTGGACGAAATTCACGTTGATGTGATATCGTACGAGTTTCAGCGGAGATTTCATCCAGATACGCGCGCGTTCGATGTACACTCGACAATTGAACTCTCGCAAAGAAGAAAGTGAAAAATTTCACTTTCATACAGTTAATTTTCACTGTAAACATCTGAGCGAGAACGGCTGTATTCAGATTCTCCTTGGAAAATCTTTAATCTCCAACGAGGGAGCGTCGGTATTGTTGAAAGAAAACTGATTGCTAAATAAAGCGAATAAGGAGGACTATTAATTAGAGCGATTATTTATTCTATAATATTGTTAATAGTCACTCGTTAGAAGCTATTTTTGTATCTATATGCGTAGCGATTCAACCAAAGCTACAGCCTACTTTGTACTTTGTCAATAATTGAGTGTAAAAGCAGAAGTGCAAAAGTCGTGCTTATATACTCGTGACGTAATGGGTGAATGACGAAAGTGTAATTGAAATGACGATACTCTCGTAATCTGGAAGGAGTACGTTTTCAGTCTTTGCCCTTCTTTGATATGCCCAAACGGAGATAATTATACACACCGCCACTAATTATCTCGCGATAAAAAGTTATAATTGGATAACTGATTATAATACAATTGAGTGTTCGAAAAATATCAACAGTCATCCCGATCCAAAACGAATATAGCGAGCCTGTAATCTTACCGAGCGTATACACATCTTTTTGCGATGAATTAGTTTAAAAGGAAAAACTAATCGACACGTGGATAGAGTATTCCTGAAAACGAACTCCTCGAATAATCCAACTCGTATACACGTTAATTTAAAACATTATCATCCAAGAATTCGAAGAATTTTCCGGAAGGAATGTGCGAACCAAATCGCGCGCGTGACGAGCAGAAGAGTGCACGTGAAGCCCGACAATAGGCAAACTATAAACCGAGGAAATATTACAATTAACAAATTCCTCAGATAAGCGAAACGTGTCGTGTGCGTTGTTTTCTTTTTTTTTTCTTCACTTCGCGCAATATACCAAAATAAACATTGCCTAAGCCGTCGCTCACGCATACGCTCTGCATGCGTTTACTTTTGAGATGATCGTAAAAATCATCGAATTATAGGCTGGCTCTCCGAGTTGAAGAGTTTTTCAGACCGTAAACGTGGTATTTTCCGATTCTACATATTCATCGCTTGCCACCTGACAGGCGCGTATCATATATGCGTTACGTCCGGAGATGCAGGCGAGTCGAGAAGCATGGATATATATTTTTGACTGCTCTGTAACTTGACTGATGTATTTTTAAATTATCAACAGAAGGGGATTATCGCTTACGTAAATCATGATTCAATTTTGATCCCCGTGATCTTGATCAGTATATTTCCAAGCAGATAAATCGAACAGTCGTAGAAGTATACAATTTTTTCCAATTGAATAATGTCGACGAAAAACAAAACATACGTGTATTTGAGTATACCCAGCGTCTATATAAGCAGTGCTGAACAATCCTCACACGGATTTATCATAGATATGTGACTTCTTTGATCTGAGATTGAGATCTTCAAATAGATAAGATAAAAAGATTGAATCCCATCGGCAATATCGTACCATCAAATCGATTGGCTATAACGTAAATCAACGTTCCTCGCTAAATCAAGCTCCGATACACAAAATCTGTACCAACCATTGTTATGCAGGTACGACGGTATACTTGACCTACTTTCGGAGACGCCCCCCATCGGAAGAACGACAAAAACAACAACACGAGCCACCTACGATGAATGGAATCAATAGAACCAACCCCTCTTCCCCCCCTAGGCTCCCCAGTTGTCCACCTTTGTATATCACCCGATATAAGAGCTAGAAAACTCGCCGATGTCACGTGCCAACGAGAAACGATCCTGCAAGGCTTGCGGAAAACATCGGATGAGCCCGAAAAGTGTACAGGACAAATTCCTCGTTCGACTTCCCCATATACGAAAGACGAGATTGATCGGAAGGGGGTGGGGAGAGAACAGCCCCGGGAGAGGACGTTGATTTGAAGGGATGAGCCGCGTGGGGGGTGATTTACGCGGCCACGCGCCGATGAGAGCCAGAAGTAATTTCGGACAAAAGGGGTACGGTGTACTCAACAAGACGTACACTGTACTGATTCATTGTGTATCGGGAAAAGTATATTGTGCCGCGCATGGGATCCGAGATTCGACGTGGAAGAAACGCGTATTATTCTTTCTTTGGTATACAAAACAGGAGTTTTGTGAGCGATTCAATATAAATGCCTTTTGTACCCACGGTTTAGGCATTTATAAGACGAACGAGCTAGGCATTGATTATCCCTTGTTAATATATTGATGCTCCAATAAAAAAAAAATTGTGCATCAATTATGCTTAGGAAATGATGCCTAGATATTTATTCCATATCTATTAGGCATAGATAATGTTTATACATAATTCATTCACGAATATGATGAGTTCATTTCTATCGAATTTATATCCGGTTTGCAATTACATCATGGTAAAAAATAAACTGTGTATTATGATTGTTATAATAATATAACTGTACTGTCGATTATTCCTTGGAATAATTCTATGTCTAATGAACATTGTCTTTTACATGAGTTATCTAGGAATAATCTATACATTATCACATATGAATGTCTGTACGCTCACTAGAAATGGGCATAGAACTATATCTATGCTATGTAAATGTTAAATAATAAACAACGACTATTAGTACCACTTGCATAAATGTAAATTTGTAGATATTTATTAAACTAATAGTAAAATTTTATTGTTTTTTTAGTCAGTGATTACTATTTTTTTCAGTTGTGCAAGTTACACTATTAAATTTTTACTATTTTAGATCGAGAGCGTGCATTGATAAAATCTATGATTCAGGCATAATTTTCCGGCACGCGTTTTCACTCGCGAAGTAATATTGATGTAGGGATTAAATCGATATATGAATGTTGAGTATCCCGGCAAGTCGTGGGTATTAAATATAATTGCGATTATATTGCTCACCCAAGTTCCGTTCTCACGAGAGCGCCTCGACGCGTATATATCCCTTGGATTTTCATATAGCCGGTTTACCGCTATTGACAAAACAATAAATACCGAGCGCACACGAAAGCAAGCCAATTCGGGCGAGCAAGGGAGAAACAAAGGACAACGCGTGACGAGCGGTAAAACTAGGAAAAAGCCATAAAAACGCAATTCCTACCCGATGCTAATGCCCCGCCACCCTCTAGTCTCTCCGCATATACAGCCGCGCATCAGCGACGTCTCCTCGATCGCTTTGGTGCTCGCGCACGTGAAAAAAGGGTGCGAGGCCAGTTGGCGGTGGCGAGGCACTTCTCTCGCGCGCCCCAAAAGCCTCGTGTCCGATGTCCCCTTTTCAAGGGACACCAACTGTATATAGATACAAGGGGTAAAGATATAGGCGTCATCTCGTCGTCGCAGACAAAATATCGTTCTCGTGGGACGCCAAATTTTTCCCGTTCCGGCGCGTTTTTATTTTTCATCGGCAAAAAGCTTGAAATTATTATACGAGCGAACGGGAGGATACGGCTTTACGGTTGATCCCAAGGATTCGGATATGGAAAAAGGGGGACGCGGCCGCTTCCTTGGCCGTGAAACACTGTGATGTCACGTTGAACAAGGAAATTTGTTTTTACTCTCGTGTGTATATATTGAGTTATTCAGCTGCACAGACGCGTTATTATCGTCATCTTTTTTCTTGAGATATGTCTCGTTCACACTTTCAAGTATTCGCCTCGGTGACGTACTCGGTAATTCCTATCGGTAATTCGGGCGATACAAGTTAAGAATGTGTGATAATGATAATTTTCACCGGAAACTAATGATATAATGAATGAATTTATAAATTTTAAGCGCGCGAGTGCGATAATTGCTTGCGCACAAGTTGCATGCATTGTTTCTCGTTATACCTGTGTAGTTTGAGAGAAGAATGGGACCAACTATATACTTATACACTGCAGCTAGCAACGAACACTACTCTCTAAATTTAAAATAGTAAACAACTACTATTTATTACTAGAAATTGCATGATTGATGAATAATAGCAAATACTAACTTGAAAATTAGTACAATTTTTACCAGTTATATCATTGCTACTGTTTTGAATTTAAAGAATATGCGAGTGTTAATTTAACGTTCGGTTTATGCATACTTTGGTATAAAATTTATCAATTCAATCGTGAATATTTATGCATGAAAGATCAACAGTTAATTTTTTACAACACCCCTAGTCAATAATTATATTGCTGTTCAATATAGCGAACGTTAATATTTTAGTGACGAGTCATGCAATTTTCAGTAATAACTAATAGTTTTATACTACTTTAAGAATAGTTTGAAGAATAATAAACACTCCCAAATACCACCCTATCACGAAGCTTTCTCTTTCAACAAAGCACAATCCATCGAAACACAGTCACCCTCCTAATTTTTCCAATCTTCAAATGCCATCGTCGTTCGCATTCCCGTCGTAACGATGGCATTAAAAAAAAGGGCCATTCCCGGTGTACGTATCGTCGCGAGAGTGCGTGATTGGCGAAGGTATATCGTACGCGCGTGAGTCACGGGGGGCAAAATTCCCGACGCGCGGGGAGCTTTGAATTTCGGCTGTTGGTGCACACGCGCTTATATGTACTTCTCGTCAAAGTTGACGCACGCCGGACACTTCAACAAACGACTCCTCGCCCTCCGCTAATGAGCTTTTGGGGAAGCAGCCCCGCTCGTTGTTCTATTTCTGAACCCGCGTAACAGCACCCTTGTCATTTTGCTATCTCGCCATTTGCCTCGGGAAAGAGAGACGGGATAATTGTATTTGATTTGGGGCTCAATCTTTTTTTTTGTAAATCTGAAATAGTTGAAAACTATATTATCTTTGGTGCATAAAATTGCATGACTGGTGGATAATAATGAATGTTCACTTGGAAATAGGTAAAATTCTCTCACCATTTCGAACGGCACAGTTTTTTGCTACTAATGAATCTTGACGTGTCGCTGAAAAAATTAACTGTTGTACTAACGAGGAGAGGACACACTACCTCCGAGTGTCCAATTGCACGATGAAACTGTGAGATGTTTGAGCCTAATATGTCTAGATCCATATGCAGTCCAACGTTTTGTTGTCCCGGAGATATTTTTTGGGTATATTACTACGAATCTCTCTCCTTCTCCTTTGAATATTTTCTTGTTCCTCTGAAAAATAAAGGATCTTAGTGAATTCTCCAGAGACTATATCCATTCCCGAAACGATCATACGCTTGTAAGAATGCGAGACATGTATAGCCCTTCGTCGATCATGCGTGAATCGAATTTCATAAATGCATAGCTTTCTTTTTCCCCCCGGATCCCGGAGAAGGGGGTCTCTTTCTCGTTCGAATTGAAAAAGTTACTCGATACATATACACAAAGCGTATAACCTCCGAAATTCGACACCCACGGTCAAGTAGTAGTACACCCGGTCGGGGATTTTTTTGAAAGTATTGGTTAAAGAACTATAGGATCCATCGAAGAGACCGAAGAGCCTGGTATGCGCGGAGAGCTGCTGGCCGCATACCGATCTGCTTAGTGTATACCTCTCGTCTGCCACCTGAGCATTCCATGGGTTTCGTTTTCCCCTTGCCTACCTTGCGCGTCACGTATGAGTTGCGTATACTCATTTATGCGTCTGTGTGTTTGAACGGCCAACCCGAGAGTATATGTATTTGTCACAATTGGAATTCTTACTCTACCCTGTAACCTGCTCGCGGCTATCGAACTTTCAAACGTTACAAGTCGAGAAATTGTGTCCCGCATTGGAAAGTGACGTATAGAGTCACGCGTTACCAATACTACGACACTAAATTTCGGAGTATATGATCTTACGGGAGTGGATAAAAATGCGGAACACACGTGTGATTATATGCGCCAGTCAAAATCCCGACTGAAGGGATCCTACTGAATGTTTGGGAACAATGAGAAGATTCCAACTCCCATCAGTACGGACCAAGGGAAAACGAGTGCAAATTCCATGTATGAAAACAAGGTCGTTGCGGGAGAAAAGCCTTATGGAACGAGTGGACAAACCAGTCTCGATATAAAAACAACATATATACTTTGGTGGTTCGGGCACGTTCGCGCGAGGCTAGATTGTCAGGACAATCAAAATTCAATACGCATATATACGCATTGTAGTTTACCTCGATCGTTTACTCGCCTGCAAGTATATACATAATCATTCGTTTTAAAATGCAGGAAGCACACTTTTGTCTTCTGCAACACTTTTTCAAAATCGATTTTTATGCCTATACGATTGTTCGTTATGTTTTTTTATTGTCGAGCAATTCATACTGTAAACAATACGACAAGTAGAAGACGCAAAAATGAATGAAATTCCGAATCATTTTTACTTGGTATTCAGATATGGTTTCTCGTAAAAGCTTCTCACCGATCGAGACAACGAACTGATCCAACCTATTCGATAATAATTTTTTTTCTTCTCGCAATAAAACATTTGTATCGAGCTCAAAGCTGACAATATGAATTTTTGTTTTCCAGTGTGCGGGGAGTTAGCGGCACTCGAAAATGCGCACCCCGGCGGAGACCGACACGGAGAGCTACGGGAACGGGTGCGGCGGCGGCGGCGGCGGCAAGGAGGAGCTGCCCGCCGAGCCGGTGCCTCCCCAGTCGGAAAACTTCGCCAACAGGTGAGAGCTGCTTGTCTCCTTCGTCATGCGCACGAACACGCACGCACACACACACACATGCGCATCTGCTGCAGCTGACCGAATATATTTTCGATCTCTCTCTCTCTCCAGCGTTTAACTGGGTCAATGCAAATTCCAGCTCTTCTCGGTGCTGCTTCTTGCTCGTTTTTTTCTCTCGGGCGTTCTCTTTTTTTTTCTTATTTTCGCGAGTTTTTCTGTGTGATTGAGATGGCCGTGAGCTCGTGACGGAAGATTTTTTGGTTCTATGATAATCCATTTTTTTCGATCCACGTATAAACAAAACAGATGGTGGATCGTTTATGTATTTTAAACGGCTTTGGCGTGTTGTCATAATCATATAGAATGAGTTGAAACTTGAACAGATTGGGTAGCTAACACAACCAAATTTCAATCAGGCTAAAGAAAATCAGGGGTGACCGACTTAATTCTCAAATGACAAGCATATACCAAAAAAGGCATTTTTTACTGATAAAAGTAGATTTGGACGAACTTGAGAAGTGTTCATATGCACATCTTGGCTCAGCTACAGTATATTTTTCTTTTACACGAGTATTTAAAAGTAGTAGAGATGAGACACATCAAAAAGCGTCGAACATTAATTTTTATAAGACAATGAAACTTCATTTTTCTCAATCTCACAAAGACTATAGCCAACATCATTAGTAATTACCTTGCGAAAAAAATAATCCATCCAACGCGTCTAAGTTGTAGATCCCAAACAAGTTCACTTACGGTCTATCAATGTATAGTAAGAGCCAACGCAGTATAACCCAGCCGCGATACCGCACGCACACTGTCGAAGCTCAACCGGTAGCCCATCAACAGCGATTCCACATACATACATACTTATACACGAAAAGGAGGAACCGCATAATCATTGCTCGGAGAAGATTCTCAAGGCGAGAGTGAGAGAGAGAAGAAACCGTGTTGGTGAGCCAAAAAGTGGCCGCGCGCCGTGCCGTGTCCTTGATCCCTTCTCTGGAAATCGCGCCCGAGCGAGCACGACAAAGCCGAGTGAAAATGGCAGGGGAACGGCGGCGGCGCGAGAAAAAGAGAAAACACGAGGACGGAGGAAAAGGGGAGAAACACAAGCCATCTCGCCTTACTTCGTTTTGTATAAATACTGTGCTTTGTTGTCGCTGACAAAATTGCTCCTGTTGTGACGGCTTGCTCCTATACAATATATATTTGACACCCGACAAATAATCAAGATTGATGGGACACGGCTGGATTTGACTCGCGAGATTTGAATTGAACATCGAAATAGAGATTTTTCAGAGTTCAGTTTGTAATTTTGCCAAGTTTTTTTTTCACTTTTTTTCAGTGTATAACGAATGAGTAAAATGATCGAAAACAAGAACGAGAGATGGAGAGAGGAAATTTATACTTGAAATGAAATATACATCTTTAATTTGTTTTCGAAGGATCACTAAAAGCGAATGGAACAGTAAAGTCGCAGGTGTGCGAAAAAAAACTTGGGAAAAAGGTCAGACAAAATTAAAAGAGAAAGAGAAAAAAGTATATTATACGCAGTTAAAAATCCATATACATATAGAAGGATTCACGGCCTAAGGATTCAGGGTATATCTATACATAATCAGTCGACAATTGTCGACTATTTTCTCTCCCAAATTTAAAAGCAACGGTTAATGTCTTGTGTCGATTTCTCTTAAAAATCGTTCATCAAATCCGTATTTGATTTGAGGATAGATACCCTGCAACGCGAATGTAGAGTCGGCCTGAAAAAAAAAAAGAAATTCGAAACATCGCTCACATAATACACCTCTATACACATGTTCGAGCGTTAGGTGGACGCGCAGAATAGTAAACGCTTCGGGCGGAGTTTCAGGGTCCTATACAGCTTGCGCGTGCAGGCCCCCTCCTTCCACCAGACACATATACACACACTATATATCCTTTGAGTTTTATAACGGATGCGCGTGAAGTGCACGCAGGTGTAAATGTATACTCTTGTATGCGAATAACGAAATTTCAAAAAAGGGGAAAATGTTTCGTTCGTTGAAATATACATGGAGCTGATTTTAAATATTTGGCAACTGATTTCGCGAATGTGACACTTGGAGATAATCGAGAGGCAATTGGTTCACTGGAAGTTTAAAAAATACTTGAAATCTCTCGAGAAACTGGCAAACTTGAGCGTAACGGTCGAAAGTTTAATTTTATAGGAACGTATGCGCAATTCATATAATATACAGGTCAAGGTGTGCGATTGTGTAGATTGTTCATTTTAATCTATGATCTCGTGAGGCCATCTGCAGAGCCTTTTGAATTTTTTTTTTCAATGTCCGTCGCGTGCCTTTTTCGCGCTCGGTCTGAAATCCTCAAATGTGCTTATATACGTAACAATTTTTCGATTAACGCGTAACCGACGATAATTCTTCATTTTCTCTTTTCAAGCGTATACGGCACGTAGAGCGCGTAGAGGCACGCGTCCAATGTCCTCCGACACACTCGTATATGGAAATCATCATAATTTTCTCGTCACTCTGATAAAATATCTCTTTTCGAAGAAGTCAAATAGTATATACGTATATACTCGCGTGAAAAATGTTCCAAGGAGCTTTTTACTCGGAAACGAATGAGCGTTGATTTCTCATTTACTCGAAAAGATAATAAATAAAGGAATATTGCAAAAAGTCGGGTATCGGGGGAATGTTCAAATATTCTTCATACTGAATCCCTAGTCAAAGAAACGTTCACAATAATTATCGAGGAAACAGTGGCTGCTTTGGTTTGAGAGGGAGGAATTTTCTAGACGAGGAGAAAAATCGAATTTGGCGCATTTTCGACCTTGGCTTTTTCTTCCGCGGAAACTCGGTACATAATATTCGATGCGCCAGAGCGAGATGACACGCGCGATCCGCGTAAATACCTCTAACGCAATTAGACGATTCTCGCGTCTCCACGTAGCGTGACGCCGACTACCTGTTTCGAGCTGCGCGCTCGTCGTTTGCCAAATACGAATTCATTTGGCTGTCTATTAATAATTTTTCTGTTCATCGTGTGCGCGAAACCAAGAATGCGGATTGGCTCTGTAGGATTTTTCAATAACGAATTTCGATGGATTTTCCACCTGTTGATATCTCGAACTAAAATGGAGCGGCCACCGTGGAAGATCCCGCGCGAATACGTCAAGAGATTGAAAAGTTCGTTGGACGCGAGCGCGAGCGCGAGCCTTCAAAATTCCATCGGGAAAAAATGACAACTGCGCGAAATCTCGGATACTCTGTTTGGATTTTCAATTTACGCAAGAGGAGAAACACGCGACAAAATTTTATCTTTACATCGGTACTCTCCGTGCAAATAAAAATAATATTCCAGCCGGAACAATCCGATATATAGGTATATATAGTAAACAAGTTGTAAACGTCGATTACAATGAACGAACGTGTTATAGATGCCATTGAACTCGACTCGTGTATATATAGATATACCGTGTCTCCGAGACGCAGACACATGTTTTGTGTTGTTATCTATTGTGCCGCACAATTACGAGATATCGAGGTTTCGCATCGCAAATCTGGTCACACACACACACACACACACACACACACACACACACACACACACAACACACTCGCACGATATAATAACTCGCAAAACCTAACCTAGTGCCTCCGCAAAAGAGGGTCAATATATAAGTTAATAATGACAACACGTTCGCGCGCCCGCACACACACACATATACTTCACATAGATAAGCTATGTCACTGGTTTTCGACGTTACTCCAATCATAATCGATACAGACTTGTATCAGAGTATAGGTATATACATATAGGTATATATATATATATATATATATATATATATATATATATATACACGAGCAAGAGAGCTGGGGCCGCGCCGCGCGCGCTCCGGTGTACCATATCAGTCGGACGTATCGAAGCGCGTCTGAAAAGTCAGCGACGTCGGCGCGCGCGGCTCGACACAATACTTACACTCGCGTGCGTCTATCTCTCTGTCTTTCTCGGCTGCAGCAGGTCATCTCTCCGGTGCACCATATAGTGGTGCCGCTGGGGCACAAATCGTGAGTCTGCGCGATTCTCTCCCTCAACACTGTGCAGTGGTATCATCAACACACACCCCCGCCTCGTATCGATCATACCCACACACAGATATACACGTACTCGCAACAAAAGCAGTCGGCTGTCGGCGAGAGGAGGTCGCTGCCCTTGCGCTAACCTTTAAATCAACTCTTTGGAAATTAGCTGCAGGCGGCAAGCATACATACACACGTGTATATATCTATATATGTATCGATGGGCCGCGAAGCCGCTCCAATCGGACGGCGCGCGACCTCGTCCTCCCCGCAGCTAATTTATCTCTCTCTCTCTCTCTCTCTCTCCAATTCTCCGTGTGTCTGACTCTCTCGCGCGCGCGAGCGAGTCGCGTACAGAGACCACCGGGCGCGCGAGTCGCGCGACTCGATCGTTGCGCAGCACTTGCTCGTCGAAAGTTGCAGTCGACGGCTGGCGACGGCGACGCGTGTTTCCCCCACAGCCGATCTCCTCTCTCTCTCTTTCTCGCACTCTATCCCATATGCCAGGATGGTGCTCGCGCGCTTCTTCGTGAGGAAGTGCGACTCCCAGGAGGAGTGCGACCCAACCAGGTGAGACCTGACGCTCCGCCGCGCTAATCTCGCGTTCGCCAGACACTTGGTTACACGTATATACGTGCCAACGATGGACTTTGCTCCTCCTCGAGCTCCCAGCTGATCCTCATCAGTTGCTTCTCTTTGGGTGCTGATAACGTTTGTGCTTGTGCTCCAACGTATACCCTGCAGCCGCTGCCAAACGTGTCGGGTGTATCGCGAGAGTTCGAGCTTGCTGAGGAGATGTGTGCGTGTGTGCTATTGTGTACAGTTAGAGACTACTTTCATAACAGCCACCGAGTGATGCAACTTGTGTTTTGCTTTCTTCCAAGCGTACACATTGTTCCTGGTTCTCCATTTGTTTGTAAAACCAAACTGTAACTAGACTCTTCTCCTGTATCTCTTGTGAGTACTTGTTTTTCAAGAACACTGGAACAGCGTCGAGTAGAGGCGGCTAGTACACTTTTCCAACCAGTACACCCTCTGTTCGAGTGGCGTCTACAGATTGAGAAATAAATTGATAGTGATTCCACGCGGCTAAAAATAACCAATGGTCTGGGAGAGAGATAATCAGAACAATTATTTGACAATTTGATTTTGATATTAGTTTTAATGATCTGCTCTACTCCGTCTCTAATTTTAAAATAACCACAAATTGAGGCCACATATCAGTTTGCTTCTGTACATAAAAATAACAGAGAGAGTAATTAGGGGGCCACAAGCATAGGTTCACTAATATACAGATGCCAAGAGCGTTAGTAGCAAATGCTGTTGGGAAAATTATGTTATCAGTCTGCGTGGACGTTTTTTATCAGTTACCTTTCGATGCACTAACATGACAGTCACTGGCTTTGGCTCATGTTCTAAATTTATCCAAATATCCCAATGCAGAGAATGCAGAATTTTAATAATTATCTAAGAATTCTTGGATAAACCCAGAGTCTTGAGCAATAGCCAATTGTCGCTGCGAACATAAATAAAATATCCAACGACAAATGTACACCCCAGATTGGAATTTTCCAATCTGACATTGATCTATCTATAGTCGTTCACCTTCAAATCAATAATTGAACTCAATCTTGGATTTCTTGCTTTGAATACTATTCTAAAATGTTTCTATTTATTTCCAGTATAATGTGCATCCAAGAAGAATTGGGACAACTTGGCAACTTAGCAGTAGACCCAGTACTTAATGTAGGACACAGGATTCAAATACCTGACTGTCCTAATGTCAATTCAGAGGGCAACACAGATTCCAGTGATTCCACAACTAAAGCCACTGTTGCACCTGACACACTGTATGCTCAAAGGCCTTTTGGTTGGTTTGTAGGATGCATGCAACCAGTTGCTGTTGCATTTTCAAACTTGATGAATAAAGTCACATTCAGTGAAAAAATCAAAGGAAATCAGAGTGAGTTTAATTTTACTTTCCAAAAACGATTACAATCCAAGTAATCTGCAAAAAATACTTCTCCCTTGTATCATATCCATCAATGAATCTTGCTTTTTTTTCAGCTGAAAATTGGGAGATACCATTTGAATGCATCAGTGAGCTTAAATGGTTAGGATCTGGTGCTCAAGGTGCAGTTTTTAGTGGAAAATTATATAGAGAAATTGTAGCTGTTAAGAAAGTGAGAGAGCCCCGTGAGACTGATATAAGGCATCTTCGTAAACTCAACCATCCTAACATTGTGCAATTTAAGTGAGTTTGAAATAGTTGAATTCATTATCAATTATATTATAGATACAATCAATCAAAATGCATTTCTTCAGATGAATTTTCTTCCTAAAATGCAACTTTTTCTTTATTTTTTGCAGAGGTGTATGTACTCAAGCTCCATGTTATTGTATAATCATGGAGTTCTGCCCAGCAGGGCCACTATACGACTGGCTGAGAACAGGAGAATCAGTTCCACCTCCTCGGTTGTCGTCTTGGTCTAAACAGATTGCCGCCGGCATGAAGTACTTACATGATCATAAAATAATACACAGAGATCTGAAAAGTCCTAAGTAAGTTTTGAGCTACCAAGGAGCTTATATTGTTATCATAAAAGAAACAAATAAACAGAAATAATCTAATAGCATTCAATTAGTAAAGTTATATTTTTTATCAAAACAATATTTCAATAAGAACTTTCTATTACAGCGTTTTAATTGGCCGAGAAGATGTTGTAAAAATAAGCGATTTCGGAACTAGTCGTGAGTGGAACGAAAAAAGTACAAAAATGACTTTCGCTGGAACGGTGGCTTGGATGGCACCAGAAATTATCAGGAACGAGCCTTGTTCCGAAAAAGTTGATATTTGGTAAGAATTACTCTTTGTATCTAATTTCATTTTCATCGCTCTATTTTCACTCGTTATTTGATTTTCATCTGATTATGTTCAAATTCATTTCTTCGTTTCAGTAGTATAGATTATTAGTTTTCGTTATTTGTTCGACAGTTTCGATAAATTTGGTTTCATTCGTATGTGTTTATTTAAAATTTCACCATTTCAATAACGTTTCAATAACGTATAACGTATCAATTGTTGATTTGTATTGAATTGAACATTGTCATTTTTGTTCTTGTCAGGTCGTATGGGGTCGTTCTGTGGGAGCTCCTTAGTGGTGAAGTACCTTACAAAGACGTGGATTCGTCGGCTATAATGTATGGAGTCGGTAATAATTCGCTTCGCTTACCGATTCCTAAGACTTGTCCGACTGGTTACAAACTCCTGGTCGAACAATGTTGGGCCGCGAAACCGCGAAACAGACCCTCCTTCAAACATATAGAACAGCATCTCGCTATCGCCGCAGTAGAACTTGAAAATACTACGCAAGATGACTATTTCAAAGCACAGGTACAAGATCTACTTGACAACAGTTTCATCAGTTCTTTAATCTTAAAAGTATCAAGAAAAACTAACGAATTTACGCTTACTTTTAGCAAACGTGGAAAGAAGAAATAAGAGATCACATGAAGCAGATACAAAGTGATAACTCAAGTAGTCCTCGTTTCGAGGCGGATCTTATACGTAAGCGTGAAGATGAATTGCGGCATGCTCAGGACATCCGAGAACACTATGAGCGTAAATTAGAACGAACTAACAACTTATACATGGAATTGAGTGCCGTTATCTTGCAAATTGAGCAGCGCGAAAAAGACCTAGCAAAGTGAGTGCTAAATTTTATAATTTTAAAATTGTATGTCTATTTTATTTCTTACACATTATTCAAATCCACATAAGGAATTGGAGAATTAATGAGATCCTTATTATTATTCATAACTGCACTACTTTCAATCGATTAACGGTGTTGCAGTGCAATTTAGTTTGTAACCCAACTTTTTCATGAAAAGAAATTTCAAAACACATCAACTCTACAAATAAAACTAATAATCATCTAGTAATAATGATGAAATTTATATTATAGGAGAGAACTGCAATCGGGACATAAATCTGGTAAGAAGCGGGTAACCAATGCGCTGATGAAATGCAGACGGAATCCAACAATCCAGTTTTCATCGTCGAGTCCAACATCGCCTCTCTCGCCGTCCGACTCACTACAAAGTCCAGTCAAAGCGACTCTTTACACACAACTCAACGACTCCAACAAGGTTGAAACCGTCGTTGTACCCACTAGCAGTAGTTTCAAACAACGGAAATTCAGGCATCGTAGAGTCGGTTCTGGGTGCGGCATCAGTTCTAGTCCAAGATCAAGTCCTCAGCGAGAACGGAAGGTGAGTCGCATGTTTCAATTTGTCGTATCTCTGAGAAAATCAGTAGGTTGAAGATGAGGAATAATTGTGAAATATTTTGATCAAATGATAATCTACATCGTTTCATTTGCAGACTGCAGAACAACTGGCGGCCAGCCGTTTGGTGGACAGTCAGACGCAGACGGAATCCGGTACGGTAGTATCGAGTGAACTAGACTCCCCGAGCCAAGAAGAATCGGTACATTTGCCTCCCCGTCGTCCATCTATCCATGAGAGGTATATCTTCGAAGTATCGTCCAATCGACTGTACCCAAAGTCGGCACTGGACAACGGTAACAGCGAGTCAACATCCCAGGTGTATCAGCACCGGTCACATCAGAGCAGCCCGGAGCCCAACGACAACCGGCTAAACGGGAACAGCGAGCCCTTGCGTGACTGTAGTGATGACGATCACCTGGAGACGCTTGGCAGGAAGGTGAACGAGATGTTCAACGCCAACCGGCTGGTCTCCCCAATTGACAACGGCAACGTAGTGCATGGGTAATTTAAATTGATTACGAATCTGGTTATTTGAGGGATTTGCCAGCAAGGTATTTTATTTTTCTTTCTATTTACGTGAAATTAAGGTGGCTTCATCGAATTCCCATACACTTAATTATACAATAAGTTGAAACTTTCACAGAATGTACCTAACACAACCACATTTCAATTGCACCAAAAAAACTTAAGGGTCCACCGACTTCATTTCCATACGACAGTCATAATAAAAATTACATTTTTTACATTGGCTCTTATCGTGAGAATCAATTAATCCCTTCTCAACTAAATATAAAAAATGGAAAATATTTGAAAATTAATTCAAAGAAATATATATTTGTAATTAGATCATAATATGCTCGCAAAAACCTTTGTTGCCGATAAATCACACTGGAAAAAGTGGAATTTAATGAATTTGACAAGTTTTTATGTCAGTTTAGGGACAAGTTTCATTTGACAAATTTTTTTGTTACAGTGTTTTTTTTTCCTTTTCAAGCATCCCTAAAAAGTCTAGGGTAGATTGATCTACTTCAAAATGATAAAATTGGAAAAATTTTGTAAAATTATTCTGGGCCCCCAGTATAACGGCACCTAACGCTGAAGCCACCTTAAATAGACTAAACATACTATCTATGATGAATATTCTGGTGGTGATAGACCATAGTCATCCTCAGTTGCGCAATGTATTATTTTAGATAATTATTATAAAATAAAAATCAGAGTCGGCCTAGTGTGCATTCATTGTTGTTTTCCTTATTATTTTTTTCAATTAATCACTTGTAGAATTGATTTGGTTGTGCCCACAATTAGTAATATTCGCAATTAATGTTATCATCTCTAATCTGAACTATTAGCGACAGAGAAGTACATATTTTAATGGTCAAAAATGTTTTTCTCATCTGTTTAGAAGAATCAAAGACGACCTTCAGAAATGTCTAGGATCAGAGAAAAATACAGAAAACGAATTGAGGCCTGGAACTGACGTGATTGACGCTATTTGTAATGAAGATGGAGACGAAGCTGGCGAGGATGAGAGCTGGTCTGATGAAGAGGGAGAAGATCCGAACTACACTTACAATTATTCGCTTAGAAGAAGAAGGTAACTTTAACAAGCTTAATGCTTCTTCTCATAAATTATTATTTTACGATTGGAATGACCCATTTTAATTGATTCCATTAACATTGTCAAGGTTTTAATTAAATAATCTATATTATTTCTGTAAAACCGTTTTGTTAACTTTCTGCGAATCCACTAAAGTTATCATGAATTAATGCGAATCGAAAAAAGACATTCTTTACAACAGAGTTTATTTTTCACGCAGTATTGCGAGAAGGCCAATCGGTCCAGGCAGGCATCGCCGTTCGAAACTCTCTTTCCCGAGTGTCATGAACATTAAACGCGTTTTGGCTTCGGACGAAGAAAACACATCCGAGTACTCGCATCCGCCGAGTAGCCAGTCGTCAACCCTCGAGAGCAATCCAGAAGTGCAGCGCACCTTCCGCAGGGTCGGCTCTTGCGAGTCCACGCCGAACGGACACCATAAGTACCCCCGCAAGCGCACCCTATCAGCGTGCAATGCTCACAACCTTAGGAAGGGCACAGACGATACGAGCGATGGCTCTTCGTCGGCCAGCCAATCCGAGACCGATGAGATTAGCGACAACACCATCGCCTCACAGCTGGCCAATGGGAATTCCACGTTCAACTGTGAGAGTAGAGTATAAGGAAAAAAAACGACTAGTGAATTACATCGATGACGATATTGAGAGTAGCTTGTTGATTCTTGGCTTCTTATCTATTCGAGGTATTGGAGGATAATTATCTAGCTTATTGGTAATGTTTTACAAAGCACATGTCCTAATTATTTGTTACATATTCTAATTTTTCATGATAAAAGATATATCCATTGTAAAATAATGTGAAGTTCCGTTATTTTTTATTCAAGCATTTTCATAAAATCATTTCGATAGAGCACTGAGCACATTGTAATAGAAATTTTTAACAATAGAATTTGGAATTTGAAATAGGAAATTTTTCATGTTGGAGGAAGTTTTGATGAGATACTTAATCTGAAACTTTTTATTATTGAACTAAAATGCCTCGCTAGATCGTTATTTTCTTCTTTTTTTTTCAATATTTTTTAGCACACTGAAATATTGGATATATCGTTTACTAAGACAAATTATTGTCTACAAATTACTATAATATTCAGAGTAACTGATTTTTGTTTTCTATGCTCAATATTGATTAATCAAACTAAGTTTGAACTTGAATTTTCTCGGGAATTAAATTGTATACTTCAAACTGAATTCTTCCGTACTTTTTAATTACGTACATTTTCACTTCTAAGCCCATGTTCTAAATCGTTATCGATGAAATTCAAATATGAATTTAATTCAGTTCGTACCGCTCGTAAGAATAACTGAAATTAATTAATTCCTCTCAGAACGCGTCTTGATAGATCTTTTTTGAGTTTTTGTATATATTCATCCGTGCTAGTGTATAATATTGATAGTTAACTATAATGGTATTAATAGATGGAAAGTGATCTTGTTTTCGTTCTAGTGGGATATAATTTTTCGAATCATGTAAGGTAAAATTGTTTAAGGTATTCTGCTTCCACAAATGTCCACAAATGTCCTCTGTTTACTCGAAACTCATATGTAAGAGATGATTTTCAAAATCACTAGTAAATATATGCACGTATATAAATTGTAGCATGGAATAATATAATCAATTTTTCTCGTGGAAAATACTATTTAGTAACAAGTGGTTAAAACGTAGAATACAATCACAGACTCGTATAGATAAGTTTTGAAATAGATCATGCATAAGAGAATATTATGCATTCGTCGATGTAGATATTGTCATCTGACAATAAACTCCTGTAATTTTCGTTAGATAATATCTATCGTTCAACTGAGTCTCGTAAAGTCCATAATAATACTTTGTACATAAATATGTCACTCATCTTTTTTACGGAAAAATATTGTATAAAGCTTAGTTAAGTTCTGATTAAGTTTGTACAGTTCCTCTTATTAGTACATATTCAGGATGGATATTGCTGTTTTATGATATAGCATTCCATATAGTATCCACAATGTGGATAGAATAATGTATAAATTTTTTTCTACTGTATACTAAATGTGTAGCTTTAGAAAAATTAAAAGCGTAAAATTAAGAATGCATGTCCGAATGAGTACAACAGTACATTTTTGAAATTTTTATTATAAATACTATAAAAAAGCAATTGAAGAAATTTTGTTGATAAAAATTCAATTTCGCAACCTTGAGTATTAGAGAAAACGTCCGCCAAATTATAAGATTTTGTCCAGTGGTTAAAGAAAATGGATTGACGAATTATAAAGAAATAAGGATGATATATTGTGTCAATACTTGGAAGAAAAATTACTTTTTTCAAATGTGAAGCAACAATCAGACGTGGCACACAGAGGACGTTTTACAAATGTTTTCAAATATATCAGAAATAAATACATATTTCTCAATCAGAACACTATTGTACGTGCCTATGTATGTTTTGTACACAGTACTCTGATATTTCAATATGCATAGTATTTATTAATCGCAGCTATTTTTCTGTGCACTATTCTGAATTGCATATACTGAAGCAATCGTATTCTAATTAATTGAGTCTACTCATTGTCAAATGATACAAAAATTACGAAATTTGAATTTCATAAATTCAATGATCAACGTGCAATGTGCGAAATTTATTATATATATATAATTGGAGAATAATCTTAGAATATTCGTGTATACCAGTAACGGTGCCTTCCGGCAAATTAAGAATGGTAGATTGCGTTCTTGCAACAAAAACAAGAGGTTATGATAACTATAAAAAAACGCGCAATCTGACTCTTAAAAATAAATAGTGATTGTATTTAGGAAATTATTTTCACATGATACTCAATTTCAAGCATGTATTAAACTTTGTCAACTAATTTGACATTGAAGCGGTATTAGATGAGAAGAATAAAGAAAAACCGAGACGAATTAACACTTGAAAGTATTGTGGTGTATCGAAATTTTTCACTATTTCTACAAAGTAAAAATAGTTGGTTATTGTACCTGCTTGGAAGGAAAACTCAGATTGCCTTAATGACAATTATTATATATTTGTACATACAGACAATACAATTGCAAACTGATTGAATATAAAAATTGAATGTGAAAATAAACCTGTAGATGTGCTCAGAAAACAAAATATTTCTTTACAAGAAGTATACATTTGAAAAAAAATTCATACATGGTGTACCCATTGTAACGATGCGAAATAGTAGCGCAAATCCTACTATGAATGCAGTGACTCCTAAACCGATTGGTTATGTAGTTGATTGTAGAAGATCTACATCATTTTTGTGTTGATTATATAACTTATTAGCATGTAATAAAATCTCTATATAAACAAATTTGCGTTTATATTACTGCCCTTCGTCTAATCACTTCAAATGCCATAATCTTTATTATTCAATTTAACAAACTACAAACTATGATCATTGTACCATCAACTTAATACTTTATATCGATTGGGTCGGAATAAAACATCGTAATCTTTTAAATATTTTTTAATACGATTTTTCGTTGATGTAACATGCTATTTTTTATCTACTTTCTACAAAGAATAATGGCATCGTACTCGCACTTCAAAAAATAAAATATATACTTTGAAATGTTCTTTGTCATATTTCAAGAAATAGAACTTGAGTCTAATTTTATAATTTTACTTAGTATACTTTTATTTGTCTAGAAATATATTTTTGAATTGTTACTAACAAGTCGATCAGAATAATTTTTGATCAACACAGCAGTTCATTAAAACTTTTTCCGAATTGAACAATGTTCCAATAATAGACTAGATGTTCAAATTATATTCGTCATCTTAATCGAGAATTTTTCAATATTAAAAAAAATACGATCACTTGCATTGTGAATTGGATTGTATAAGCAGAAAATTATATAATTATTATTATATAATTATTAATTATTATATTTATCTCATTTTCTTTTGTTTCTAATTCCATCAGTTTTCATAAACTCAGCATATTATGCCCAAGACCAAATGAGGAACTATATGCATGATGTACTTGTTATGCTGTACCATACTCTGATTTTATGTTTTCCCTGACAGAACTGACAATCAGTAAATGTAATTTATTTCAAGAAATGTAAAAGGTAACATGTATATAAATATTATCAGCACAGCCTCAAGATTGATGAGTATAACAAAATGCTCAAGCCCATTGCATTTGTAAGTATAGTTTTTGTTTCTCCTTTAATTCAATTTTCTCAAGATTAAAATGCTAAAAACACTTGTTCGTTATCATAATAAGCAATGGAGACATATGTATGCTCTGTGTATATACATAAGTTGATTTATTTAGGTACAAGACATCATAGACCCTTCAATTTCAATAACATACAAATTTGATGAGAGTTAAGTTCAATGCAATAACTTTGAATTAATCCTACATTTCTTTAGCTAAAATATCAACATGAATCTAATATACTTGTTTACATTTCAACACGTATACAATTAAAACTTACATTTTAATGTCTATCAGTGGATGGAAATGCTGATTGATGTAAAATGATTGAACAATGATTTAATGAACAATAAACGAAAATATACAAAAACTTTCAAAACTTATAACACTGACTACAGTCATTTTAGACAGAGATTCAGGCTCTTAATAAAGTATCAATTAGTTGGCGTAACTTTTACTTTCTACATCTTCAAACAGCTCACTGGAGAATCAACTCATATGGGCAGTTGCAAAACCAAAATCACTATTCAAAATGCACTTGGGAAAGAAACAAAGTTCATGAGAAATTTGATTTTCTTTTCACCAGTAGAAGGAATTGGAAAGGAATTCAGTAGTCGATTTGTAAAGTGTAGATGCACTTTGTCTCAAGCCCATGAATAAAGATATAACACCTTCTTTCTCTTCTTCTGGTTCTTCTTCATCTGGCAAATATTCTGGTAAATCATCGCAATCTTCTCCATCTGTACTTACCTAAAATACATTAATATATTAACATAGATACACTAATGAACTAATTAACATTGATGATGAATATTTTAACATAGATATAGAATTATTTGGACTTGAAAAGAATGAGAAAATTGTTAGTTAATTGCTTACCAGCCTAACTAAAAATTCTTGATTGTACTTATTCCTAGTAACTAATCTGGCCTCCATATTAGGATTGTTATCTCGAATAGCCTCAGCAATTTGTTTAGCTGTTACACTGATTAGGGTTCTCATTGTTACACGTTGATGTTCAACATCAACAACAAGAGAAATTAATCCTTCAATTCTTACCAAAGTATATTCTAATTCGGTTCGTGTTTCCTGTAAAATAATATAAAATTTATTTCAAATAGAAGTCAACACTCTCAGTCTTTTTAGATTATTAGAATATTATTCAATATAAACAATTTATTCAAGTTGAGTTAATCATTGATATGATACAAAAATTAAAGTTAGATTGATGATAATAGTTTGGACTTGAGAATAAATGTTATGTTGTTCATCAACCTGAGTTGTGCACTCGAGGTAGCCTAAATCACATACAAGTCAGGTTTTATGCTTTTGTTCTGTTAAATACCTTTTCTGGGATATGAACCATCACTGTGCACTACAAGAGTAAACCAAAAAATATTCAAACAGTTCACCAAACACCAAATAAAGATATTCAGTATTATTGGTTGTTTTACTTCTAGCAGATGAGTTTAACGATCAGACTCTTTCTATGCATTTACCTTTAATTTCACAGAAGTTAATTCAACTCATATAGTTCAAAAATTCAATAGATATTGATTGAAATAGCCAATGAAGAGAAAGGTGAATATGTTGCAACGGAAGTAAACTCACTGGCAGTAAACCATGAACATGGAGGACAATAACGTGTGTTCTGAGTTTCTTGGGCTCTATCACCCTCCTGCACCTGCTACGCAGATTGTATATCGGTGGTTTCATGCGTTCAATGTCATCCTTGATCTGTTGGGCTCGCTTAACCAGTTTTGGATCGTCCAAGGTGTACTTATTGATGACAGCATCGAGAGCTTCTCTGACACCAAAAGTCGATGTTATGTGGCTGTAGTTCTCCACATTCTTGACAAATGTTTCGAGTATGTCGAGGGCCAGTTCGACGACCTCAACGTCCGGATACTCCAAAACCACGGCGACGTAGGACAGTACCGTTTTGTCCTGTGAGAGTTGCAAAAAAAACGTCCGAGACGTGAGTAAAAAGCTCCGGAGGAATAGTAAAATTGTAACGCACCTTCAGTATTGTGTCGTGGTTAGATACATCCTTCGACAGCTTTCTGTAAGTCTCGAGGGTTGGCCTGAGTTGCGCGGGATCCAGGTCATCCTCCATGGCTCACTTGCTAGTTGTTGACATTTACCCGATTTTTTATTCTCACCTACTCCTCTGGTTATGTGGATACATATATCGTACGTAAACTTGGTACAGCTGCGGATAATAATGATGTGAGGAACTGCGAAATGAAAAATGATATTGTTTCGGAGCGTTCCTGATTCCAGTTCCAGCATGTTCCGTCGTTCCACTTTCCACCTGCGCAGCTGACTGAATTCAAACATGATATTAACATTTCACACTATATACATGATTATGAGTTCTACCAATATAACTTATTCTATTTTCTAATCAATGAATCAATGAATGAATAGACGCTATATTTGTCGTTTGTTGTCCCCAATTCTCTGCGGAAAATAACACAACTTCTTCATTTTTTTATATCTAATTATGTATCGGAAGGATAACTATTTATAATACAATATTCTCAATTATGTACTAAGATAACTTACGTATAAGTAGTTTCTGTATTGGATTTATAATACTCATGTCTGAATGAATACATTTCTACTGAACACAGCCAGAACACTCTACTCACAGGCGCACCATTAAACAAGAACTTGCATTACAAATTATAATCGCACAAAATCTTCAACTGAAGATAATCTTGATTATATAAGCTACATATTATGATCTTAAACGAACAATTTGAACATCAAAATGAAAGTAAATTTTGAACTCCGCACTCTATAAATGCTGATGGGGGCGTCGCGGATCGCGGGTCGGGGCGGCGGGTTGGGAACATGGCCGACGTTCATCAGTTGCGATCAGCTGCCAACGGCACACGCTTGCGGCATACACATTTTTTTCGACATTCTTGAAAGTTTGAGTGGCTTCCAAGAGCTTCAATGCATACACAGACTCTCGGAGCCGTCTGAGCTGTATGAAAAGCTTTTCAAAGCAGCCATATAGGCTCTCGGATAGCTATACAAAAACTCGTTGATAGTCGTGGGAGAGAGCCGCGCTCTCGCGATCAGGAGAAAATCGTGTAGCGAGGGAGTGAAGTGAAGATACGTCTGAAAGCAGTTAATAAAGTGTCTATACCCGGTAGCTGCGGAAAAAGTTACAATGGAGCAGGGATACGTTATGATCAAGGACATTCGTCCTGGCCAGAAGAACATCAACGTGGTCTTCATCGTCCTCGAGGTTGGCCATCCCACCATCACGAAAGAAAACCGCGAAGTCCGAACTTTCAAAGGTGAGATCTCGCCGATTCGCTTATATCGTATATTTTCTAGTTTGAGTCATTTGCATTCAAACGTTTCAATTACACTTTTCATTGATCTTTCCAGTTTTCAAACCAAATTCTTTAATCCCCTACGATTGCTGATTGATTCGATTGTTGAATGAGAAATGACACTGTTGTCGATTCAATTCTTTTCAGTTGCTGATCAATCGGCATGTATCAATGTATCAGTGTGGGATGAGCCAGGAACGCTCCTTCAACCTGGTGACATAGTCAGATTGACAAAAGGCTATGCTTCTGTTTGGAGACAGTGTTTGACACTCTACACTGGAAAGAATGGTGATATTCAGAAAATTGGTGAATTCTGTATGGTTTTCAATGAGACAATCAATATGAGTGAACCAAATCCAGCATTGGCGGAGCAAATGGTGACCCCAACCTCAAAAAAGTCAGGAAGCAATGACGGCAATGGGAACAGTGGACCTACAGTAAGATCTTCACTGGTACTATATGAATTTTCTTTTATATTCTTTTTGTACTTCATCAATCAATATTGAGTTTTTGACTAATCTTACTTGTTTATATTAGTTTAATAATATCTATAAAGATAGTATTTTGATATTCAAGTTAACTATAAATTGAATTGAAATTTTGTTTTATTATTATACAACTCCAGTTATACAATTTATATTTTAACTAGAGTTGATACAGATGTTAGTTCAAAAAACGAATTTTTTGTACCTGCATTTGTTAAGAAACAAAATTCTACTAACCACTTTTCAAAATTATTGTGAATGGCATCAATTTATCAAAGCAAAGAGTTTAAGTTCAAATACTGAACTTGATAGTTTTAAAAAACTACATACATAGAGGATTTCTGTATGTCACAGAAAATACTTTTTGTATGGAATAGTAGTTTCAATATTTGGTATACAATATTTTTCAATAATTTAGTAAAACTAAGAGATAACTTGGTTAGAACCTTCTTTCAATCAAAGGTTTCCATCTGAATATCAATCAACTTTAGTGTAGTAATTGTCACTTGGACACCTCTAATTCTCTTTGAGTACAAAGGATTCTCTGGACAATTTAATTATCCAACACTTGACTACTTCAATACTTGACTACAGAAAGGATTGTCTTCTATTACCAAGAGTTCTACCTGATTTTCCTAAGTGAAATAGCATCATAGTTATATTCAAGTCATTCATGAACTCACTGTGATGAAGTACAACTTTTGTCTATTTCATTAAATTAAATACTAGATCAACTCTGCAACTTGAAATTGACATTAGTTACTAACTTACTAACAACCAGATGAAAATGATAATCGACAATTCACGATCGCAACATGACGGAGAGTAATTCGAACAAACGCGTGAATAAAAAACTTAGTATAGCCGTTTGCCATTCAACAAAAGTAGCCCGTGAATGAATTTCATACTACTCCCGCAAGTGAGTATTTCAGTTTTTAAGAGATTGAGAATTCAATTGTGAACGCGACAAATGCATCGTATTCGTATAAGTATACGGTATACAAGTATACGCAAAAAATCCGTCGCGCTCGGGTAAACCCGTGTCCTTGGCTTGATTAGAACACCTCGGCTATAGAGTTCCCCCCACTAATATCATTGAACTCTCACATATATCATTGAACGCCGCTCAACGCGAGAACGCATTTCCGCGCAAAACATTTTTTGGGTAAGAAAAAAATAAGCTCGGGAAAAGATTTGTTGGCGCAAGTGCCTTGGAGTGTATGAGATTCTGATGTTTATCGTGTATTGTTGACGCGACACCCAGACGACGCAAGGCAGCAGCAGCCCCGTCGCGGTCCCGCCGACCTCCGCCGCGGTCACGAGCAAATCCGAATCGCCGAGCAAGAGTGCAGGTAACAACGGGGCCGCCGGTAGCGCTGTTGCCGCCACCACTGGCCAGGTGAGACTCAAATTTGTCTAAAGCACTGCATCCGCAATTCACCCTTACTCGTGCGCGCGCGACCCAGACGCCGCTTGGGTCCCATCATTTGGTGCACGTGGGACATTAGGGACTTTGAATCCTCTTGTTAGAACTCGTCGATGATTTACGTCTGTCGATTGAAATTTTCTGATTTGATGCTGTAGAGACTCGTTTGCTCGAACGCACAAACATTTCAGTCTTATATATACTTGCAATTTTTTTACGCTCTCTATTCCCCTTCTAGATCACTTCGAAACAACGTCTGCACTCTTTTTTGCCATGTAATAGTGGATTGAAGATTTTTCGAATGATACGTGAATCGTATTATTTTCCTAATTGTCGAGAGAAAAAACTATTTTGAATTTTCCTCCTCAGTCTCGTATAACTCATATATTATAGATTTGGGTAGATTGATTGACGTTGATGAAATCATATATCGGTACTTCTTACGAAGAAAGACATTTGCACATCTCACGGTGTAGAACAATCCCAGAATCTCCCGACTTAGGGAAACTCATTTCATGGTTTATTTGTTTCAGAGAAATCGTTTTAAAAAGCATTGGAAAACAATTAGGTGAAACAACGAACAAATGGCACAAGCTAATTCTTTCCCAGTACTTTTCTGAACAATTTTTCTAAAAAATAAACCATTGGGTTTTCCTTTGTCGGCAAATTGTGGGATCTGTCTTCGCGGAATCTCCCGGCGAAGGAAAACGCATTGCGTGGTTTATCCTTTAAAGAAATCGTTTAGAAAAGTATACGAGAAAAAAATTGACTCGTGCACGCGCTCGCTGTTACCTACAATTTTTTGCTTCGAAACATTTTATTCTTAAAAAAAATGAACCGCGGAATGTGTTTTTCCTCGACGGAAGCTCGTGTGATGAGGCTCTCTTCGCGGTTGATCGTGAGACGTTCTTTCGAGACTTTCTTCGATCGAAATTCCATTCGCCACGAGATTTGCATGTTCCTCGCAGGAACCATATAGTAAATCCCATGATTTTCATCAAAAGCCCACTGGATGAAATTGCACGAGAAAAATCACGTTGGGATTCATTCAGAATAAACTCGTGTCCACCGGCGGATCGAATGGGCCTCAAAGAGCTTCCTTAATAATCGACGAGTCGGGAACGTCATCCCTGACGAAGCGTTGCTTGCGCACCTACAACTACAAAGGACGCAATAAGTCGTGTATAGACAGACATTGACATCGATTTCTCTGTCCCACAGGCTACGACGACAACGGCGGCGACAACGACGACGGCCAGCACACCGACGACAAGCACCAGCAGCAGCAGCGGCGGCAAGAGCAGTACTACGAAGAGCGGGCCAAGAGGCCGGGTGAGCTACAGCCGGAGCAGCACCCGCTCCGAGCGCAACAGATAGCACAAGGCCTCCTCCTCGGCTGCTGCAGCTGCGAGCCCCGACGATTGACCGCCGCCAAGCCACAGCCTATAGCGCGACGCCGAGCCGCTCGCTTGCGCGCCGAGACACTTGTTGATCATCCCGCGTTGTGTACATCGAGTGCGCTACGTATATATATATGTATATGTATATGTATACGCGCGCTGCAGCTTTTGTATCGGTTTCCGGACACGCGCGACATCCAACACTGGCGCGTCTGCTCTCCTGCACGCCAGCACGACGCTATTAAACGAAATAATCGGTGAGTTGCCTTTACTTTGTGTGTATGTGTATGTGAGTGTGTATATTAGCCACGGCGCAAAGCTAATATACCATTTCGAGATGCGCGAAATTTTTTTCCCTGGTATATGTATAAATGTTGGCTGGATCACAGAGCGCACCAACTCATGTAACTTCCTGCGTATTGCGTTACGCGATTGCGCACAGCGTCGGCGATTTGATATTTTTCAACGGCACCGAGAGCTGCTCGCCGCAGTGCAGTCACGTTTCGACTTCTATTCAAGCTACTTCCTATATAGATGCGCAGCCACGTCCCGTAATCGCGTCGCGACTTTAACTATGCGCGACTCCGATTCGACCGTGAATGCGTACTTCTCCTCCACCGTGGGCGATTGCAAGAGAAAAAAGTCAATTTACTTTTCTGCAATGTTGAAAGTCGAAAAAAATCCAAGATGATCCGTACAGGTTTATTAATTGCATTTTGCTCTGGAACAATTGCCGAACGGAGAAACTTTCGACCAAATTTCCCGACGGAACGAGTTGTTGTTTACGAAAACATACTCGTACGATTCATCTCTCGCTGGGTCATTTTTCTTTGTTGTACAACATGAATTCGTACGGTCGAGCTTCGCATTTGATGTCGAATAACGCATAACGCAAGGATGTACGCTCTTGAGAATTATGAGTCTGTAATGTTCGTTTCCGATTACGACTCTTTAATCATTGTAATCCATTGATACGTAAATGCATTTGTATGAATATATTGTAAGTTTTATTGGTTTGTGTAGGTAGAAGAATAAAACCAATAAAAACTACTGGGCGTTATTTTCATAGTTTTCAATGGAATTTGATGATTTATGAATAGTGACAAGTGCAAAATATAATTATGAAATCTCCTTAGTTTTATAAAAGGACGTACTGAGCACTAGTATTGTTAATTTCAAAGTTACTCCTCCCAAAGAAGGCTTCTTTCAAAATTCGAGATTTTCTTTGTCCCTCAAAAACAAACGTGATAAGGAATAAAGCGGGAAAAATTTGAGTAATTATTATAGAGTAACTAAAACATGTAACTATGATATACGAAATCATTTGTAACTCAACTGTTGCGCCTGAAATTGACAATCTATTGTTCAGTATAGTATGAAGCGAGTTGAGCAGATGACGTAACAATTATATATCATTGTAAATATTATCTGCAATACTTACGTGTAAAACTACAAAGCAAACAATTTTAACATTTAAGTCACGAATGAACGATTGGGGAAATAATATATACGATATAAAAATAAGCCAACTGACAAATAATAGTGAGGAGAATTCAACAATAGCCAAAAGGACATTTTTCAAACATCGATTGTACAAAATTCATTTGGTACAGAGAAGTTTGATTCATAGTATACATTTTGTAAAGAAAATACATTTTATAACGAAACAAAAAGAGATATTCCTTGTATGAACATAGATGGAAAATAAAGAAAAATATGCACAATATATCGTCTTCAGATTATAGTATGTACATATCGGACAACCTTTACCTTCATCAGACGTAATCCGTTATGGGAATACTGTTATTTTTATATTAGATTTTTCGATAACATGAATCGATTCCTGAGTGGGATGGCGATATTTAATACTACAATTTAAAATAAATCACCTTACAATCGAAAATCTAAGAAGGCGCGTTGAAGGGTAGAACGACTTGTCATGTCGGCTGTCATAGATTGTCATAAAATTAATTGATTGAAAATTTGTACAAAAAATATTCTAAAAATATATATACTCGATATGAGGGAGAATCAAAGATGACAATAATCATATTATTTTTCATTAAATTTAATAGAATCATTTCAATCGAAATTACAATAGAAATTTATGAAAACATGAATTGAGTATAAGTAAAGATAAAAACAAAACGTCTTTGTTTAAAATCATTACTGAGTCAGCTGAAAACATCCGCGTTAACGAATATTAATCCAGTCATCTCACACGTATACATTTATATACTCACATATGTACCCATATATACATATGTAACTATATATAGGAAGAGTCGCCGCTGCAACAGGAGCAGCCGATGTGGACGCGCGTTTCCCGTCTGCTAGAGAGTTGAGCTCAGTTGAGCAGCAAAACAAATAAAAGCCGTAAGCGCAGTATTGGCCGTATAAGAGTTTATTAACAGAAGTTGATATGCCCGAATAAAGGACCAAGGCTATACGTGTCCTGCGAAAGTCCTGCAGACTGCAGCGGGTATAATACGTGGACCCCTCGAGGCAGTTCGGTGAGTGTGTATTGGTGCGCGCGGCAGTGCATTTCGACGCGATCAGTCGGTGTTGGTGCGCGGACGCGTCAACAAAGCCACCCACGCATACATCGTGCCGCGGAGGAAACTCGCGAGACATAGTGTGAGCAGCTGTTTGCCGATGACATCGTGGAGCGTTGGCGAGGAGCCGAGCGGGCCGCCCGGGCCCACCACAACCACCACCACGACTCACCACCGGCGCCAAGTTTTTCAGGTTAAACTTACGTCCCTTTACGTGGGAGCCCATTGCCTGCGTATATACGAATCTTCTTTCCCCCTCGCGGTGTCGAGATAACTAATCCCCCGCTGCCGCGTGGAAAGCCAATTCTCTCGGCCACGCGATAACATATGTAACCGCGAGCCGAGACAATATAAGGCTCTTATCTCGCCGCTACTAAACAGATGGTGAGCTCGAGGCTCGTGCTTGGGGATCAATGGGCTTGGACAGTTCCAACCTGGCCACAGGGAATCTGTCTCGGTACAGCGGGCAAATGGGAGAGGAGCCCTTTAGGCCATACCTATTCATTGGCCACTTTGACTTTCAGTGAAGAGTTGCTGCAGCTATGACGTACATCTGGTTGTGCCGAAGGTTTTGCAGGTGATAGGAGCTAACAACACAGGTTTATCTATGATAACAACCACTCAGCGATTATTATCCATAATTGTTAGATGGACTGAAGGTGGTTAGTGTTCTCTTGCTTTTAATAATCCATCAATTTTCTTTCAATTCTCATCCATATGCTATTATTATTTGCTCATTCTTTTTGTTCCTTCTAGAGAAAGCTTTCTGCTCTGCTATAGGCTTTCATGTTTTCTTTGGTATTTTGTTTCTTGATTTAAAATCTTTTTATGACAATTAATTAATTTACGCTAGTTCAATGAAAATGTTGTTAATTCGAAGTGTATTAAAAGCAAGGCTACATTTATCAAATCACTATTATGAATTTTTTCTTACAATCCAAATAGCTCCTTGTGCATTATTTGCAGACGCTTCGGTAAAAATATGCCAAGATCCAAAGTCAGATACAATGAACTCACACGGCATGATGAGGAAACAAATGATTACTACCTGCAAAATGTACCGGAATATCAAAATGTTTCGAAGAAAGATACTTTCTGGCGTGAGATGATGCAGAACATCATTCTTATATCTATATACTTTGTATTTTCCATTGGATTAACATTTTATCAAAAATGGCTCTATGGAACTTATGTGAGTAAACATCAAAGATAATTTTGTCAATCGAACAGTGATGAAAATGATGCTATGACTTTTTACAATTACAGAAATTAAATTATCCACTAGTTATAGTAAGCTGCCATCTGGTATTCAAATTTCTCTTGTCTAGTTTGATAAGACGCATGAGGAAATGCTGCAAGCCACAGCAACAAATATGCCATTTATCATGGCATCATATAGTATGGAACTTAGGCCCTCCAGGAATAGCCAGTGGTTTAGATATTGGACTTTCCAATTGGGCTATGTCTCTCATTACAATGTCTTTGTAAATATTTTTTGATTATCTCATACTTGGAATTTATTGATTCTAAAGTACCTTAAAGTAATGAATTTAATTAATTAATATGTTTTTTTTCCATAAGGTATACTATGACAAAATCTACCACAATCATTTTCATTCTTGGATTCGCACTTTTATTCAAGCTTGAAAAAAAAGTAAGCATAGATGTCTAGAAATAACAATGAATTATTGAGTATCCTTTCAGTAAAATAATGCTGAACATTTTTTTTCAGTCATGTGTATTAGGAGGAATAGTATTTATGATATCAAGTGGCTTGGTAATGTTTACGTACAAATCTACACAGTTCAATTTGATAGGTTTTGTATTATGTCTTATGGCATCATTTACTAGTGGAATTCGTTGGACAATGACACAAATAATAATGCAGAAATCGAAACTTGGGTTGAGAAATCCAATTGACATGATATATTATGTACAGCCATGGATGTTAGTGTCCATTTTCCCTATAGCTATGCTGATTGAAGGTGTTGACATGTACAATGGCCTTGTAAAAGTCAATTGGAATGATCTAAGTCTTATAACAATAACAATAAGCACTGTATTATGTGGAGCTGTTCTAGCATTTATCATGGAAGTGTTAGAGTACTTGGTTGTTACTTATGGTTCTAGTCTAACGCTGTCAGTATCTGGAATATTTAAGGTAATATTAAAAATTGATTTCACTTTGATTATAAAAAATATCATAACTGAAGCATATCTGATGAAAAATATTATCATCAAATTCGTTGATTTGTTTTTGAACACTTATGACAATTTCTTTTCATTTGAAAATATGCTGATCTATTATTGATAACTTTTATTTTTATAAAAATATTATGTTTCCTTGCACTGTTAAGCTGTTTCATTTATAAGATTTCAAGCCGTCCCAGAGACTGTTACTGTCAGTAAATGAACTAAAATAAAATAATTTTGGAGAATCAAATTACATTTTGTTTCGTTTTTAGGAAATATGCATTCTGGTCATAGCATATGAATTCAAAGGAGATCAGATGAGTGGCCTTAATTTTGTAGGTTTACTTATGTGCCTTGGTGGTATAGTTATACACGTCATACAGAAAATAATGATAAATAAAAAAGAATCATCTACTGACCTGGAGTTACAGTCAGACTCATTAGCAACAACTTGCTCAAAGTCCAATGAAGCCATTGACACCAATCATCCGCTCATAATGCAGAAATCAAGTTCTTTGACAAATTTACTCAACGCCAATTTCAGCTCTGATGAAGAAGATGAATTCAGGAAAGACAATTCAAAACAACTTTTGTCCAACATTTTACAAAGAAGAGAATAAGGTCTTTTTTTTGATATTTTTGTTTTTAGTTTGATTGATTTTTTTTGAATTCTCTTCCAATTATGTAGTGTTCCTCGAAGTATCAATATTTTTGATACTTAATGATAATTTTGAGAAAAGAAGAACTGTTATTAATTTATTACATGAAGATTTGAATGTTGAAAGTGATTTTAGTCATTAGATTTTAAGATTTCTGAATATGATGAAGGCTATAAGTTTGAGAGTTTTCTTATGGTTGAATTGTACAGTAATTGATTACCAGTAATTTTATATGTAAATGTTTAGTACGCATACTATTAGTATGTCGTGCGTTCCACAAAATCCTATGATTCTAGGTAGAATATAGAAAGATCTAAATAGGATTCCGATAGTTAAGATTCCACAAAAGATTGTCTTACCAAAGTTGGAAAATTGATTTTCCAACATCTCATTCTAGTGTTAAAGATGCCATATTAAAACAAGAACGAGTTGCTGAAATGTTAGTTTTGTACTATTTTTGTCTAATATGATTTTCATATCTTATTCTAAGCAATGACTAGTTAGACAACTTCAGTAAATTTTAATAATATTTGAATTTATTTTAATTTATTATAATCAATAAGAGCTATAAATTTAATTGAAGAAAAAAAATCGCGCCTATGCGGGATTTCAATCACGATCTCGCCTGTTTAATTCACAAACTAGACAACGCGCCATCCAAGCATGTTCTCGGTTTCTATAGAACATGCTTCTATATTTATTTACTCACATATATATCATCCAATCCCGAATTTATTTTATTGGAATGCTTTTAAAACTCAATTTGGATGAAACTTTTGAAAATTTTTTAGTCAATTCATACTTAGCTCGTAATGCTAATCAGTACAGTGAAGACTTATGAAAAGCTTCGTTGTTAACAATCAGTAAAGGCATTTTAATAAAAACTTAGGTAGATAAATTGGTAATTCTTCCGTAACATACCTAATTTGTACCCCGTCTTATGGAAGAAGAGAATTTGTCTTACAAATTTAAGTGAATTTGAATGTTTTAAATCGATAACGTCAGTTAAAGATTCAAAGTATTAAATTGATTGATCTTTCTTTAATCATAGTTTAGTACAATGAGTACATTAGTAACGTTATGGATTTCTAGAAGACTATTGATTATTGAGGATGAGTCACCGGCTGTAATGTTTGTGAAGATACCGAAAAGCGTTTTTATCAACTAAGTAATCATTGTGCTACATTTACACTATGTCTATGTTCAAAAGTTACCTTACATCTCAACGTATTTTTACGTTATTTGTGATAATTATTCCGTCTTGTTGTTTTAAGATGAGCAAATTGTCGCTTTCTGATTCCGACACCAGTGAACTATTTTTTGACGAAATATTATTTTGTAAGAAAGAACAGTTACATGAAAATTGTATTTTGCATAATTCATGAATATTTATATGAGAATACATGGTAAATAATGAACAGACTAACTCGAGTATTATTATTGCAATTAGCATTATTAAATCTGGTTCCTCCTGACACTCTCAAAAATCTTATTTTCTGAGTACCTTGGGTTTTTCTCCTCCAAAATAAACTCGTATCGTAAGTACGATATTTTAAATGGATATTGATATCGATATAAAAAAAAATAGTTAAATGATTGTCACACAACAATAATAGAAAAGACTTTTTCATTAATTATAAATCATTTTATTAATGTATAGTTCTGCTAAATTGCGCATTTAAAATAGTATATTGTGCACCTATAGGTAATAAAGTGGGCTGTGAACGCCTTGCGTGTGATTGACAAATACGCAGGACGTCAGGTGCGCACTTCATTCTCGAGGCTAGTATACGATTTTTAACATAGCCTGGCTTAAATTGCCGAGTTATCTCCCCGAGCGCAAGGGAAGAAAGAGTGCGCGCAGGGCGTCTTCATACCTCTTTATTCCCGGAGTTCGGGGATAAAAATGAGCACTTTATAACTGGATATATTAAAAATTTCAATAATCACAAGCTTGAAAAATCATTTCCGCAAATTGATATAATATTACACTTTGAGCATTCATACAATTTTGTACAAAATAGAGATCAATGTAAATTTTCGTGATAGATTCCGGAGTAGGTGCGCATTGGAAAACTTATAACTAAAGTGTATAAATCATATTATTTGATATACAAAAAAGAAATCAATACATATTTCCATCATTTCTATGTAAAAGTTCAAAAGTATAATAAACATAATCTTAATCTCAGTAATAATACGTACTACTTTCGAGTTTATATAAACAAATAAAATCTCCATAAATATTCTAGATATTACAGTATAGAAACTTCTTGAGCGTATTTCTTATCTCCATACAAATAATCCGTTCACCTCAGAATACAATTGGTGATCATTTTTTTCTATAATAGTTTATATTTTCTTCTACTACTTCAGGATAACGAAACACGCTTATTAAATCAAGCGGCAGTGTTGATAACCCGAGTTTCGATCACACGACTATTAGGCAGTGCTTGAATTCTGGTTTTAGAATTACTTGAGAAATCTACTACAAAATTGACTAACACATACATAGAGTGAGTATGTTTTAAGACAAGCAAAAACACTTGTCCCGGGGTTTTTCCATTTTCTAAAAAGTAATATTCTTTTTCTGTAACATTTCTAGTTTGTTTTATCACTGCGACATTGAAATTGTCCACTACTTTTAATTACTGTCAAAAATCTCTAATAAATAATCTCTTCTTACAAGCATACATTTTTCTGGTAATATTCATTTAAAACACAATCCGCTATATAAACGAGTTTATAAATACAGTCATCTATTAAATAAATAATTCGCACTTTTTATTTAGCTTGTTTAGTTTGATTAGTCTTTTTAGATTTGGCTTCGATCCTGTCCTTGAGTTTGTGAATCAGATCGTTCAATTCACCCTAAAATGAAAATCGAACATCAATAGAAAGAATATTTTGAGAAATTCATGTGAATTATTAATAATATTTACCTCACTAAACGTATACATGAGCGTGCAATTTTTCAAAACTTGTTTTTCTATGTACTGAATGGCATGGGTCAGGCAAAAAATACTTCCATCTGTCGGGTTGCTTACTAAAGAAACAAATAAATTTGCTCGGCAAGCATCGCATTCATAATCGTTTTCCTCTTCTATCACCTTTTTATTTTTCCCTTTCTTTTCACTCTCTGGCGAAGGCAGTTTTTCAGTATTTGTAAGGCCTAGCTCTTTCAATTTCTTCCGATTGTTAATTTCCTTATCACAAACTTTGATAACAGTCGGTAAAATCTAAAATGAAAAATAATTATTTTATGTTCTAAACTAATGTAATTTTCATCAAAGTGTAAAACTAGGTACTAACCTGCTTGAGTACATCAATTTGAGATTTAAAGTCATTGATAATACTAAACAATAGTCTTTCAAATGAGAAAATCGAAGGTTCGCAGCTATCATGCAAATCCTGAAAAATACAATGATTCATAAAATTTTCATATACACAGAATCCTCTTTTATCTTTATTCTTGATTCAGATCGATAATAGTCGAATTTCCACATTTTACTATTTGTCTCTATTACTCAAGAGCCAATATTTTTAAATCAATTTTGAACTTCATGCCGCTTACTTGGAACACTTGTTCGGCGGTTTCAAGCCAAGAAGGCTGAGCGAAGTAGACGCTCTCAGAAACAACGTAGCCGGTACAGATGCTTGAGGTGAAGGCCTTGGGAAACACGACGATAAACTGCCCAGGCTCCTGGACAGTTTGGCACAGGGGCACTCCATTGCTGACAAGCATCGCGGGCGGTACCATCGCCGTGTCCGAAGGCAGCCAGATCTTTTTGTCCTTGCAGTGACGTGGGAACATCTTGGTGATAGCTTCTCGGAATGTATCGTTCTGTTCGTCAGGAATACCGTACCAGATTTTCTTTCCACCTGTGTGCAAGTACTCGATCCACGGTAAGCCGTGTGGATCTCGATACCAGCAGCACGCGCTGAACAGCATGCCAACGTGCAGAGTTGGCACAGTCACACCTATTTTAAAAATTGCAAACTTTATAATGGTCGTTTTGATGATGCATTTGGAATTATTCTGATAAAATTCCTTCTAAGAAACTGCTTTTGAAGTTTTTTCAAACATTTAGCCAATCAATATTGGTAGCTTCTGAAGTTCATTGGAATTTTAGATTAGTAGTCATTTTAGATCAGTATTTGAAGATTTAGGTTCTGTATTCCATCAGAGTGCTCACCCATTTGAGGACCAAGAGCCCTGAGCACCGAGCCAGCGTTGTTAGTGAGGATCTTGAGGTTCCAGGGATGTCGGCCGAACGGACTGTTTTTGGCGACGGAGAAGCCAAAACCTCGACCACTCGAATCGATGCTCGCGGCATGCACGCACACGTGGCGTTTTTTCTCGACTACGTGTCGCCAAAATGCAGTCTCGACTTCGTCAGCCGAAGCATCGATCTCCACCTCGCTCTGGGAACGATTCGTCTCACCGAACCACATTCGCTGCGTGTTGCGAGCAATTCTGTAGAACGCGTTCAGTGGCATATTGCGGCCCTGAAAAATTAAATTAATCCTCAATCCAAAGTAGGCACTAGTGAATTTGATAAAAATTTATGTTACTTACTTTCACAATGCACTCTTCAATTTCCTCAGAAATATCCTCATCATCATCTTCATCGTCGTTTGACTGCGTTTCCTGCCTTTCTCTCTTCTCTCTCCTGGCCCAATCAGCCTCTACGTCTTTAAATAACTTATCTCTCTCATCTGCGCATAAAAGAAAAGTATTTCAAGAGTCTGAAGAGAAAATATTCTATAAGAATGTATCAGTAACACGATGCTGATTAACAAACCTGGAGATAGCATGTCATAAGGTAGCAAGTATTTGCAGTAAATATCATCTAGCTTAGTGACGCGATCCTGTGCTGACCTTGGTATCTTCATTCCATCAGCAACTTTTTGCCATTTCTTTTTCTCGATAACTTCTTTCAACCCACCCAATGTCTGTACTGTTTGATAAAGATGCGGAAGATCGACTTCCATACCACCAATCTAAAAATTTGGATGAAAATTAGCATGAGTTGCGCCAGTTATTACATATCTTTGAAATTTGAATTATAATATATACCCAAGGTAGTTGAGTCAAAGTTATATTTTGTGTTGCTAAATATTTCTTAATAGCCATCATCTCCTTTACATTTGGACCCCAACGATGAAGCATTCGATGAACGTAATGATTGTAAGCCGTAAAACGCATATCGTCCGAAACTTTGCACTCAGGCTAAACAAACAAAAAGCATATCTCAGTCTAATCGGTTTCTTGTATTTTATTTGAATGGCAATTATAATAACTGTGCGACTGCTGAGATTTTTACCTTAAAATTCGAAGGAGGAACTACTTTGCAGATGCCGAATTTTTCCGCGATCGGGCGAATTTTATCAATATATTCCAATGGATCTTGGAAATCCTTTTCAGAAGGACGAAAAGTTGGAGCTTCTACGAGGCAAGGTTCCTCGTTAGCTTTTTCAGATCTCGGAAATGTGGTTTTGTTGATCGGCATGTGAGCAGCCGTTAGTTTGGCTTTTGCTTGAGCCTTTTTACCAACTTTGATCAAGTCTGTCGAGATCTTTTTTTCTTTGACCTTTGGTGACTTCATAATTTTATCCGTGTTAGACGTTTTATTCTGTAAAAGAGTCCATAAATAAACATGTTTGTAATGAAACAATGAAAAGTATATCACTGGGTCTAGTACTAACAGACTATTGTTCAAATAATACTTACTGTAGATTTCGCCACAACAGTCTTAACTTCTTTCTCTGAAGGTATTTGAGCCTTGATTACTTCATGGTCTACTGCGGAAGTAGATGCCATATCAGCCTGATCGACATTGTGAGGCGTTCTAGCTGTAGGCTGAACAGTCCCTATAGGAGGACACCTAGCTACAGAAATTGGTGGTTTTGTGACGAGTTTTGCCTTCAGTAAAACTCTTTGATTTGGTCCATTAGGCCCCTCTGTTCCTAGTTTGACTGCTACACCTTGAATGAGCTGCTGGCCTCCCTGAGCCGAGCCGTTTCGTGTTACGGCTTGGAGCGGAATGTAAAATAGTTGACCGCTATCGTCGTCATCGTTGTCTGCATTGGGGTCCGTCTGCGTGGATATTTCGGTACTCTTTTGCAAGGTACTAGACTCATTGTTGCTCTCCGCTGTCGTTGATTGCTGTTGCTTCTGCTGCTGCTGCTGCTTCTTATCGTTGAAGTTTACTTGAACTGCGATCGAAGCACTACAATTTACATTGCTCCAGCTTGTTGTTAGTTTGTCTAGTGGCAACACCTGCAAACACACCCGTGTAATTATTCATGCTCGATTTAGATTAAAATTATACACTCAAAATTGCGATACATTACCTGTACGTTTGTTAAATCGGCGAAGTTTTTCGGAAGCTCGAAGTTCTTTGGAGTTGTTCTTTCTAACAGCGGAGGCGATTTTTCGTCGTCCTTCTGAGCTTCCTCCGGCGAGTTTAAAGACTCGGTCCCCTTTGTTGTTTCTTCGCCGCTTTTGCTTTTCTCTTCAGCTGCCGTCGATTGTGTACTCGTTGGCTTACTTTTTTCCTGTACACCAGCTGTAAAGTGAAAAGTCAAAGGTAACAATCTTTATCGACGAAGTTTCCACGGAAATGCGAAGCATGATATTGATCGGTACAAAAAATTAACTCTTGGTAAAGTCAGATGCAAAAAAAAACGAATCATTCATTCCTTTTTGGCAGAAGATAACTTGAATCTGAGCAGTACAAAGGTCGAACAACGAGAAACGGATGCTATTCTTTCATGAAAGCAGATAGGCTCTATTTAAATGTGAAATGAACCTGATGCATCCTTGGCAGGTTCTCGCGCCTTTCTGCGAAAGGGCGTGCTCACGGGCGCCTCGGCCTCGGTCTCGAACGCATAAACGCTGCTCTCGTTTTCGGGTGAGAATGCCGAGGCGTTGCTGCTCGTGGGCTTGCCCCTTTCTTTGAACTTGGGCAGAAAGGGCTTTCGTTGGTGAAAAAAAACCTTACGCTCGGGACTGCTTGTCAATGATTTCTTCTCAGTAGAATCGCTTACGGAGTTAGCATCCGATTTCGATACCACATCGCTATCCACTGTAATGGAAGTAACGCCTTTACCCTTTCCTTGTTCGAACATATTTAATTGATCCTTGTTCGATTTGTCGGATTTATATATATCGTCGAACGGAATGTTTTAATTTCATGCATCGAATCCTCGCTATATATTTATTCTATGGATAAATATGGATAACATTTTACATGCAGTATTGATGACGCTTCTCGTGTATACCGGGTCGAAAAAAAAAACAATTACGGTCACTCTGAAAATAAGGTGTACCGTCGAATAAAACTCGGATAGCTATTGAACGGAAAAAAGGTGATTCTCCGGCAGCTTGCGTGACTAGCCAATTAGAATAATATTTTTACCAAGACTTCAATTATATATACTTCTTCGGGAATGTAAATTTGCGATTGTTAAGAATAATACATACACAGCCGTTATCAAATAATTTGTAAAAAAGAAAAACCACAACGATTAACTAACCAGGTTCCTCACCAACTGAGGAGTCCTTGCTCATCTTCCTATTCGGTGGCACACTCGGAGGCGCTGGTTCTTTTTTCTCTTTTTCCGTTTCCTTCACTTTATTGTCGCTCACCAATGGTTTGGCTCTCATCGCGATGGGCAGCTGAGGTTTGACGGACGAAATGTGACTGATCGAAAGCAATCCTGTCGTTGAATTTTTCTTCAGTCGATCCGAGAGCTTCGACAGGGTCACGTTGACCGGCCTCACCAGATGTTGTATCCTAGGAGATATCGACAAGTGACTCGAGGGTGGTTTTTCCATTACTAGTGACGTCTTAGGTGTCGTCGGCGTGGGTGCCGGGGTATAATACTTGAAATTCGACACGCTCTCCATCTCAACTTTGCTTTCTTCCTTCGCTAAAGAGCTTTCGTTCAGCCACTTTTCGATCTGCTCCGTCGACATATTGACTCGCTCTTTGCGACCGTGACTTTTCGGCATGTCTATTATATTCAACGGTGACCGCGAAGTCGACGATACCTTCATGTCTTGAAAATGTGGCTCTTGCTTCACGGATGCATTGATCGGATTGATTGCATTGACGGCTACGCTACTCATTATTTTGTCTTGAATAGGCTTTACAAAGGTGAGCATTACGTTAGTGTTTTTAACATCCTTCAGCCCAGCTACTGCGCCCAGGATGTCATGTGCTTTAAGAACGTTAACCTTGGTATCGATGCCTACGAGCAGGTCGTTGTTGGCCTTCACGTGATCTTGACAACTGTTTAGCACCTTCGTGATAGACTTCTTCGTGAAGCCGCGGAACGACTCTTCATCGTCAGAAATTTTAGTCGTGACTTCCTGTGGCTTGGGTTCTTCTACGGGTTTAGTGGTGGCAGTTACAGTAACAACAGCAGTTTTCGGAACCGGGGTTTTGGGTTCGGCAATACATTTGTCAGTGGATTCAATATTCGAGTCTTTTTTCTCATTCTCTTTCTTTTGCTTCAACTTTTTGAATTTGACATCAAGGCTTTCTTCTTCGGATTCGGTATCGGCCCCCTTACTTTTGTTTTTAGCTACTTCGGATTTTTGTTTACCTGAATTCTCCTTTCCTTTTTCTTCGCGTTTCCGCTTTTCGGCTGTAGATGTCTTTTCTTTGACCGACTCCTTGGGTCTATTGCTCCCCTTATTACTCTTAGCGGTAAATTGAGACTCTGCATTTTTCGCCAACGATTCAGTATCAGGTGTCTCACTTGGTTTTTCTTCGACACTCTTTTTGGGTACAAGACTACGACTGGGCCTGATATTTCGTTTCTCTACTGTTTTTATTTCCTTGTTAACAGGCACAGGTGCTGATCTCCTGGTCAATTTTGATGCCTTAATCGCTTCAGCCAGAAGATCCTCCGAGTTGATCGACTCCTCGTCACTATTCACTTCATGATACTTCTGCACTTTCGTGACCCGTTTACTTTTTAACGGTACAACCGGCTTGATGATTTTCTTCTTGGTAGATTTATTTGCACTATTATTTTGAACTCTCTTTTCTCGCTCCTTCACTTTTTCTTTTTCTCTGTCCTTTTCTTTGTCTATCTCTTTTTCCTTACTTTTAGCTGGTAGAGCGGCTTTCTTGATTTTAGCTTTGTTCTCATTCTCGGTCTGAGCAATCTTCCTCGCGCTGGGCAATTCCGGGAAACTGTCCAGCGACATATTATCGTCATTCTCAATATCTGGGCTGACAAGTTTTCTGCCCAATAGCTCCATGTAAACCGCGGCGGCCTCCTTGGTCTTCCTCGATGGCCTTCTTGCAAGGTTCGGCGACGGTGGTCGCGGCAGATCTGCCTTGGAACGAGTCACTCGACTCTCGTCAACTTTCTTGTTTTTTTGCAGGATCTTCTTGCTCAGAACCTTACTCGCTAGTACTTTTGGAGGAATCTTCTTACTTTTAGTTGGCATCGGATCGATGCTTGTCGTGTCCTCTTTAGCGACGGGTTTCTTCTTCAGCTGAGAAACCATAGGTTTTTTCACAGTTACTCTTTTTCTTTCAGATTTTAGTGGGCCTGTACTTCTCAACCCCAGCCGCTTAGTATCGAAGCGAGCTAGTGTTTTTTTAGGCAGTAAGAGTTTGGCAGTGGAAATCGGAAGTTTATCGGACACCAGGGGAACAGACGGACCGCACGAACGTGTTTTCATAGTGCTGGGCTTGAACTTCTTGAAACGCTGTTTGGCCAGCCTCTGCTCTTGGTACTTTTTCTTGAGAGCTTGAATGGCAGTACTTGTAGTCTTGAGTTTGATGTTCTTGGAGATGGGAGTGGCTGGCTTCGATGGTTTCTTCGGCCCATTTCCAGTCTTTTCTTTGTTCGATGATCCTTTATGAGTAGGTGGAATGGGCGTCGACTGTATTTCAGATTTGGGCGTAGCCACGGGCTTGGAGCATGTACCATTTGTCTTTGCAAAAGGGTTTGGGATCGGCGGTGACTTGGTCGGAACATTCTGTGGTTTTGGATCTTTCCTGCAGCTTGCACTAAAGAAATTTAAGTTTGGAGGAAGAATCGACGTCCCTGAAAAATAAAAATGAAATTCATGGTAAAGCAGATGGACAAGTTGTCAACCAATGAAGATTAGAGATTATCAAAGGAGTCAGAGCAGAACTGATATGTATTATTTAGACTCATTATAAATGAAGAAATTAAGAATAATGATTGAATTAACAAATATTATATTATTTATAATTTAAGGAAAGAATTCATTGCATTGTATGAAAGAGAAAGCATATTTCTCTTTCAATTTCACGTTTTTGATTTTGCAGAAAATAATGATGAAAAGTACTTTGTAAGTGGCTCACTGGTTACTGGAAAAATTATTTAGATAGCTTATGAATACATGTACCCATCTATTGGTTTTTTAATTGTTCATAGTAAAGTCACAGTTATAAATAAGTTCTAGGCATCAATATTTTTCAAATAATTTGGTTGCAGCATTATATTAGTACCATCATATTTTCAAAATGATAAAATTTGTTAAAGAATTATTTAAATAATTCCAAACCATTGAGACCAAAACAGCAGAGAATTACCAATATTTGCTTCGAGTGTAATGTAATGAATCAACTCATCAGTTTTAATCCAGCCTGCTTGGACCCAAACAATTAAATTTGGTAATATTTACCTCGAAAACAGAGAAATGTTAGAAAATCTTCAGTATTAGGTCTTTTGTGCGTTATTAACTCTGTAAACACAGAAGGTTTTGGTTTTTCTTTCTCCTTGATTGGAGTAGTCACAGGGCTGTATACTGGAGTAATTGCTCCTTGAGCAAATTTTCTTTGTGCATGAATTTTAGTCCTATAAAGTGAAAAGAAATTTATGTATTTGTACTTGAATTTTTCCTCATGCGTATTTAAAACATTTTTGTTACTTGCCTTTTTGGAACTTCAGCCAGTGAGTCCACGAGATCCACAAGATCTCCTTCTTTTCTTTTTCTCTTGTCATTTCTGCTTAGAACCATTTTAAGCTCTAAGTGTCTTATCGACAACTACTCCATTACTTATACATGCCTGTATAAATAGAAAAAGTTGAATAAATAGAAATGAAAAACATTGACGATCACATAAGACCATTGTGTGTTGTTGAATGTATAAAAATATTTGCAGTAACATAATATGCATCAGGTGATTTTATTATAATAACAATAAATTATCTAGATACTGTGCTTCTTTGAATTCCAATGAAATATTTAAACGATTGAATTTAATTTCAAATTGAGGATTGAACAATCACAAAATGAAGAAGAAAAATGTTCACAGCTAACACTATGATTCATGCAAAGAATATGCAATGTTGCATTATGAAATTGCTTCAGTAGCATTAAGGACAATGCCAAGTTAGCACTCAAAAATGTGTATAGATATCATAGAATTGGGACAAAATTTAGAAGACATGGCTAGACTCAATCACTTTGGACTATGCAGATGCATCACAAACTGGATGAGCACACAAAGAATATATGAAACCCCGTGGAGCATCTCGTCGGCCTTGCAATACATCAAGTGCAATCGACTCGCGATAACCAGGCCCGTAACAGTAAAAGAAGAGTCTAACGCAAGAATTTCTGCGAGATTCCATTATCAAGCAGTGCGAATGATCCATATATGTATATACACGCGTGTACTTACGTGCGCTTCGAGAAAAGGGCAATGGCTAGGCTTTCCCTGCGCTGGGAAAAAAAACAGGCTCAGCAGCCATGGTCGGGCGCGTGTGCGCGCATCCGTGCGCCCTCCTGCACAGTTTCCATCAGCCAGATAGATGTATACCTACACCTATATATATATTCGTATAATGCCTATTTGCTCCCGAAGCTGCCTGAAGCCGAGGATATACTTGGTGCGACGCGACCGCCGCCGGCTACTCAGCCGCACTCTAATATGTATACACCACAATACCAATTGTTTATATGTATATGCACGACAATTAAATGCCGCCCGCTCCCCCCCTTTTCACGCACTGCAGTCTTGATTCTTCACGCACGCCGAATGTATATCGCACGCATGCAGCTGCAGCTTCTGTGGTTGTGCATTGGTGTTAGTGTCTGGCTTCTCACACACATATACACATACATATAATACTTATAGGCCACATTACTGATCACACGCATACATATAGACAAGCTTTGTCGCAGATGGCGTGGATGGCGTGCATGCAGCGGTCTGGAGTTAGGAAATTGGAGTCACTCATGGCTGATGGTCCGAACCAGTTAGTGTAAATAAACGAGAAAATAACAGCGATACAGAACGAGTTTGAAAAAGGTTAGAAACTGTCCACTTTAAATCTCTTCTATAGTTGAAAATGATCATTTCTCGTGTAGGAAAGTCTATTGTGGCTATGGTTATTAGTCGTACTCATGGTATTTATATTTTGAAATACTTTATTCGTCAGTGAAATCTGGTTCCACTCTGACTGACAATAATCAAATTTTGCACTGTCGTTTGTTAATTAGTTGCATGAATTGATATGCTTCAGCGTTTATCTTTTGTAAAGTTTATACCTGAGTACTATTGAAAATATAAACTTTGAAAAAATGTTTCAAAAACATGTGTGTCCATAATTGTGTTGACATTTGATCAATGTGATTGTATCAATTTACCATAGATACTTTTAGAAATTAACTCTCTAAAACTGAAACTGATAGCTACTTCCTTTTAATGGAATGTCTCAGATAATAATTCTCATTCTTTTTTAGCAGACTAGCGATTTTCATCAAAGTTAAATTCAAGAAATTAGGATGAATATTCCAATGCAACAAGGTGGCCCAATGGGCATGAACCAGATGGTTCCATCAAATGTGGTTCCCATGGGACCAGGTCAACATGGTATGCATACAGTACAAACACCAATTCAGCAGTCTCAAGAGAAAGTGGATAATATTTCCAGAGTTAAGTCTCTAATTGGTCCACTGCGCGATTCTCTAGCTTTGGCACTTAAAGCTGCTGCGCAGACCTTGCATCAAAATAGTTTAGTGGATACTTCAAAAGGTATTGACCCACCAGATCATCGGTTTAACAAGAACATGGAAGAGTTCTATTCAATTTGTGATCAAATCGAGTTGCATCTAAGAACATCAATTGAGTGTCTTGGCCAAAACTCTAGTTCTATAAGGTATATGCCAGTTCCAGTGAATCCAATAAGAACAGAAAATATTTCTGGAGTGCAAGAAGCTTTAAATTATCCTCAGTATTTGATGACTGTCAAATCACAGGTTAAATATTCTAAAGAAATTCATGATACACTCAAAGAGGCAGCCCAACGACTCTCTGCTCCTGAATAATTATGTGTACATGTCCACAAATATTACATCCAATATCCAAAGATATTCTTTATTAATTTCCATAAGGACGTTGGATTGTTATTTTTTATGTATATATAATATAATTTAATTAGTCTTTAAATTTGGTGTAAAAGTTTTTTAGAAACTCAAAAAAAACGTAGGATTAATAAATATTGTAATAGACATAATATATTGATTCAATACTTTAAATTTCTCACGACTCTTGTAAATAATTCATGTTAGTCTATTTTAATAATTTTTTTTTTTGACAAAACCTTGGATGAAAATAAATATTTCAGAAAATATTATTTAAATTATCTAGTATTCGTTTACTTTTAATACTTTTTTTACTGATCAAATCTCATTAAATATTACATTTGGAGAATGATTGTCAGTACAGATTGAACCTATAAGGTGACAAAAGACCGTAACTAAAAACAATGAATTAATTCAATGAAAATATAAAATTTATTATAAAAATATACAATTGAGTGTTTCTTCAATATTTAAATACCTTATTATTCATCCCTTGGTGCTAGAAGATGCGAACACATTTTTAGAATTTCTATATGGAGATTATGAATGTTTCCTTCAACTCTGTAAAAAAATTATGAGCTTCAATGCAATAGATAATGATAATTTCTCAAACATGAATTTTTCTACTTACATTTTCTTGACATTTATTATTTCATTGAACACAGTTACAAACTCTTCATAATTTATTACAACATCATCTAGTACATCACTTTGAGTAGGATTACTTATTTCTTTCAATAGAGTATCACAATCTTTCAGTATTCTTTTGAACTCAAGTACCTCTTCTGTAGTGTTTGGTAAAATAATATTCTCACAGCAAAGCACGTTAAATCTGTTCAACAATTTATCCAAATGGAATATTATCTGTTGTAATTTGAACTTTTTTGTTACATCTGGAAATAAAACTTTTGTTTGTAACAAAAATTAAATTGTGAAAAATATTAAATTTAGATGACAGATTACAAACCTATTTGTTTCTCTGAATTTGATTTAACAATGTCTAAATAATCATTTAAACTATGGAGAGCTTTAATATCATTTATTCTTGTTTCAATCAATTGGTACATTTTCCTAAGAGATTTCAAGTCTTCATGGACATTTCTTATTGAATTACAGAAAAAAGAGTTTGTATCTTTAAGGGCTTTTTCCTCAAGAATTGATTCTGCATGCGAACTTATAAACCTACTATATTCAAGTTCTAATTCTAAATTGTTGTTCTCTAATTCTATTTTTCTCAAATTTGCTGCACTCACAGTTGTTTTCGAACTTGGTGGCATCATAGATTGCCTGGATGCATGAACTTTTCTTCTTGGAGAAGAAACTGCAACAGTGAAATTCAATGTTGAAAAAACTCATTTCCAATTATTATGGCAAAATTGAAGTAGATACTCACTCGTAACATTTGAATCTACGTGCCGTACATCCAATCTGTCCGGTGTTCGAGCACTTCGTGACCTAAAAATCAATTAATTAATTTACGTGAACGATCACTCGAACAGAATTCAAATTTAAAAATAAAATGACGACCAAAACTAACCTATCAGCTTTCCGTAATCCAGTAATCTTTGATGTTTCATGCTGCATATTTTTGTTTCAATGCGCTTATTCCTTATTCCAATTATATTTTTTGTTAATAACACCAATATTCTATGCTTCGAAGTCGGTAAATAGAAAAACTTGTAAACATATGAACAATTTGAATCGCACTGTCAACAACTGCAGTATATAAGTATGAGATACCGCCAACTGTTGAACCGACGGATATGCAACAGCAGAGATGATCTCTGCTTCTAGTGGAAATACTGTCTCTTGGGAATATTAATAATAGAAGAACACATAGTGTTTGCGCTATACTCAAGCTCATTATGAAGTTATAGCAATTAAAAAACGAACAGTGTTGGAGTGCATCTCAAAGCTGGGTATTTGGGTAAATAAGGCAAGCGATTTTGGAGTATAGGAAGATACTAAGAACCTCGTATTTTATATTGAAATTTATTATTAATTAACTTACAATCCAAATTTTTCCTGGAGCTAACAAATAGCGTGGCAATACTGCGAGTCACGTATAAACGTTATACATAATTGACTTCGAACCAAGAATGTTCAATGATACAAATTTAATTGAAAATTTGAATGCATTATGATTCACGTAGTCTGCAGCTGAAATGAGTCAAGTGCGCGTGACGACTGACATGTGTATAGATATACCAGCTTGGTTTGGTGCAGTTTGGGTGTTCGGTGTTGGCGAGCACATGAGCACACATGAGTGCGGGTATATATACGCGTGTCTTTTAAAAAAACACGACAGCGTGGATCGGAGAATTTTTCACGTTGCAAAATGGGTTCGACAGTGCTCGATTGTTTTTCACTGTTGTTGAAAGACAGCCAAAAACTCAGGCTCAACGCCGGTGTCAAGTTACTGGAACATTTGTCGCACGAGGCCCAGGTAATAATTTTGCTTTGCGATAACCTACAAAACCAACACATTTTTTGCCCAAAAGTACTCTTGCAGAGAAATTTTTGTTGGTATTTTTATTTTTATCCAAAACTGATATAAAACGGGAAATATTTTATTGATTCAAAATCATGTTTATTTCAATTGTGCTCATTTCAATTCTTATATGATTCAAAAATTGTATACATTTTTAATGAGACTTTAATTTTCTGAATTGATTAGGAAAATGGAGAAAGTAAAGAAACCAATCATATTCTCAATCGACTGGTTAGAGGATTGGGATCTTCAAAGATTTCTTCAAGGAAAGGTTTCTATTGTACGTTTGCTGCACATCTATCAATGAATCCAAATGTAGAAATTGAGAAGATTTTCAATATTATGGAGAATGAATTAAAAGCAACTGGCAGCAGCAGCAAAAGTGTATGAACTCAATTATACTAATTCATATTGATTTAATGATTCTTAACTTGGTCAATCTACTAATTAATTATATTCATTTAGGAAACTGCTGATGTTCATAATGGACGTATTTTAGCATGTGGTGCTATCATTCGATCAGGAATTTTAAAAAATAGTTCAGTTGACGAACAAAATAAGGTTCTGGAGTGTTTGATACATTCTGGAAAGCAAAGAAGTTATTTGAGTTTTGAATCTGTTTCCTTTTTAGTTGATTTTATAAATCAACTTGACAATGAAGAAATGTTAGCTCCTGTTTGGCCATTGCTTGAAAAAGAAATTTGTAAACCATTTTCAGAACAGACATTAGATACATTTTATGCATTATTAGTTATTCAGAATAAATTTCCACTGATAATAACAAGAAAGACATTGAAAAAATGTTTTGGAAATGAAAATATTATCAATGAAGAATCTATACAAGATATTCTGAAAGTTTTAACGGTAAGCTATTTAAATACTTTATCCACTTAATTTTGAAATAACATTTTAAATTTGATTTTAGAATATACCAAGAGTTATGTGCTACAAACATCCAATATTTAAAATATTTTGTGAGAAATTGGTTGAAACAGACTATGTCGAAAAATTTTGGATGGGTATTGATGAGCGCTTTGTCAAACCATCTAAATCAGATGAACACTTGGGTGCAGAATTATTCACTTTGATTCTTGATAACATAGGCACAAATAAATCGATTATTCCTAATCTGCTCTCTCCAAACTTTATAAAATACATGCTTAGAAGATTTACTCAGAATCCAAAACATAAGAATGATGAAGTTGCTAGTATGTTCAGAAAAGGATTGTCTCAAATAGTTCAGGCTCTTGACAAAGATGTCAAGAATAAGTTGAAAATGTCAGTTATAAATAAATTGATTGTCTACCCTGGTGACTTCATGATTGAAAAAATAACTGGCACTAAGATTCTACAATTGATTATCAATAATTTGAATTCAGATGGAGTTAGAAAGTTATCTAACTTATTCAGAGAAATAGCATTGAATACTAAATTCAAAGAAAAACCCAATTCTATATCTGAACCATGGACAAATAATGAAAGAACTTATGCACTTCAATTGCTCACTGTCAAGTAAGTTCTGCTCCAAGGATTAATTGCATCCATATAGATAATGTATCAATGACATTTTTACTAATTTTTCAGATTAATGAGTCATCATGAAATTGTTTCTGATCATGAATGGAGGGTAGAGCAATTTAAATTTTTATTCAATCTTGGACTATGTGAAACACCTAATGTTGGTGTGGAATTAGTTTGTGAGTATCTGTTGTATAGATAATGACATTTAAAATTGAGAATGAAAACTAAATCTTTAAATCACATTATTTCAGCTCATTGCAAAGAAAGTTTTTATCGAGCTTTAGATAATAAACTTGCAAAATTGACAGATTTGAGAACGGTTCTGAATTCATTGATCACCTACATCGATGAAACGGTATTCCAAAATTCTGAAACCAAATTGAGAACACCATTAGATGAACCTGCAACAGAAGCCTGGAAAAAGATGCTAAAACTGGTGAAAAAATTGACGAAAAATTCAAAGACAGACGAAAATTTGAGCGCTGTTTTTCACACCATGAGTCTTCACATGGGTCTCCAGTTGTTTTCAGATTCCGAAATGGCAATTTCTGCCATTGACGAACTTCAAAGTTGCTTTGAACACTTCAAATCGAAAAAGAAGAAGTCTATTAAAAATGACAGTGTAGTTGACGATGAAGAAGAACCAGAGTGGGGGGAAGTCGTCGTCGATCTAATGTTGTCACTACTCTCTAAAAAAAGTCACCTGCTTCGATCTTTAGTCGGATGCGTATTTCCACACGTTTGTCCTCATCTGACAACTAATGCGATTCACCAAATTCTCGCTGTCTTAGACGTTAAAAGTGGAAAAAATCCGTTGAGCACTTCTGAAAACGATGAAGAATCTGATTCTGGAGCTGAATCTAATAACGAGGAAGAGAATGATGAGGGTGACGAAGAAGAAGAAGAAGAAGAAGACGACGACGAGAAAAACAGCGAGGAAGGAACCATCGAAGAGGAAAGTGACTCTGATGTCGAGGAGTCAGACGTTGAAGATGAAACCGTGACCGATCGTCTACGTCTGGCGGTAAGCCAGGCTCTGGGCGACGCCACTATGCAAACTGATGACGACGACATGGATGTTGACAATATTAACGAGGAGGAAGGTAAACGTCTTGATGAGTCTCTCGCTGCGGCTTTCAGAATTTTGAAAGAGAATCGTAAATCACAAACAAAGAAGCAAGAGAAGAGCGCACAAGCTCTTACGCACTTCAGAATCAGAGTAATTGATCTTCTAGAGATTTATCTGGAGACAAGTCCATCAATGGCTGTGGCTCTAGACATGCTGGTGCCATTGTTTACTTTGTTGGAGTTTTCGATCAAGGACCCACATCAAAAGCCTCTAGAACATAGGATCAGGACCTGCTTGAAAAAACTTGCAGCTGTTAAAAAATTCAAGAGCGTTGATGATGTTGACCAAGAATTTTTGACTACATGTCTGAAGGTATGCATCATATCCTCGTTTTCCATTGATAAAGTGAATCGTAATAGATTATCTTTACTAATCACAATCGAAATTCTCAAATTAACTAGGCACTTATAGAAAAAGGAGAACGATCAGCGTCCGTTTGTCAGGAGATGGGAGACAAATTAGCTGAATGTTGCGTATTTCTTGTCAGATGCTCTCAACAAACATCCATCCCAGTTGGAGCAATTAGTCAAATTTTTGGTGAAAACCTAACTGCCTTCTTTAAGAAACGAGATTGCATCCTTCCAGCTATCCTCTTCAAAAGTTTATTACAGCTGTGTTGGGTTGGCAATTGGGATCTTGTGCCACTTTTGGTATGAAATTCGTTGAATATTCACTTCTTCAATTAATGTTTAGTTTTTGAGGATATATTTTTATGTAAATAAATTCCAGGTGGACTTTGCTTTTGATGAGTCAGTCAGATCATACAGAAGAGGGCAGGCTCTTGAATTTTTAAAAGTCTTCTATGGCAACATCAGAACGATCACGTCTGATGATCATAAAAATAAAAGGCTCAAAATGGAGAAGAAATTATGTGTCTTGAGTACAAACGTTTTATCCGAATTAGGTGGGTCACAAGGAACCGAAAATAGCAAAGTAGCTCCCAATATAAAAATCAAACAAAAATATGTCTGCAATCTCTTGTTGCTACTTCTGGTAGTTCATACTCGCCATATTCCCGAAGCATGGGACTGGGCAAAGTTAGGAGAAAGTATGGCATGTTATAGGTCAATCACAACTTTGGCAAAAGACGCAAAAAGTGCTTATAATAAGCTAGCACATCGTATTGGAGCTCCTATTGTGTAAGTTGAAAATTCGATTGATTTTTATAATTTTAGATTTTATTTCCGCAGAAACTGATTTCATATACAAAAAATCACTTAAGACCATTATTAACATGTTTTTAACAATATCTTGATATATGATTGTGATGGTGATGAATCACTAGCTATTTTTTTTATTGGCATCGCGAATAAAAACTCCAAATAGATTTGTTGCTCTTTGCAGAATTTCAAATTTCCCTATCTCAGATTATATTTAGCTATGCTACAATGATATTCACATTTATTTAAATGACGTATTCCTGTATGATATTCGTTCTATTTTGAGGTTGAAAGAATTTTCTGATGATAAATGATTAATTAATCATGTGTAGATCCAAGAAATCAAAGGAAGAAATAACAGCTAATGGAAATCAAGATTCGGACTCGGACGAAGAAGATTCAGACAGTGAACAATCGCCGAAACAGAATCAATCAGAATCATCTGACAAGTTAGCGAAAAAGAATGACAAAAAGAGGAAGAAGAACAGTGGTAAAAGAAAGGACAAGCAGAAATTGAAAAAAGAAGCCCGGGAACTACGAGCGAAGGCTATGTCAGAAGGCTTAGAATCTTTTGATTTTAGTAGTGTAAATATACCAAACGGAGAAGTCGACGATGTGATACAGAATGGAGACTCACAAGAAGTGAATAAGACAGAAAAAACCAAGAAGAAAAGGCCTAATCAGAACGTGTCGGACGTACCTAGTAAAAAGAAAAAGAAATCAGTGCAAAGTGGAGATTAGGTCAATAGAGAATTTCTGAAATTTATTAACGTTTAAAATTAAAGTTTGAAACGAACTTTACGAAACAAAGTGGAAACTTGATTGTTATTTTTTATAAACATTTATGTATTAACTATTTCTGTACATAATACATACAAATAAACATCAATCACTATTAACTTCGTAGGAAAATCAATAAATTCAATAATAACGAAATGTGTCATATGTAATGTTTTCTGTAACATTACAGAAATAATACAAAGTGTATAATAAATATACTTGATACTTACATGAATTATCACTTACTCTTACTTGAGTTTATGAGTAATAATAATGATAATAGAGTTCAATGAAAACAATTTAAACTTTTTGGATAAATATGAAAATTGTATACCCATATAACAAGTTATTGTTTAATCAAAGTAAATAAAAATAGTGATACATATAATCTTTAATTGTGCCCATCTTTCTTCAATATTGGAAATACTGAATACTAGTCCCGATCTGAACTGAAAATTCGATAATAAAACATGAAAACCGGAATTTCGCAAAAAATATCAATGCAACATTCCATTCACAACAATGAAAACGATAATCTACCGCGTTTCCTACTTTCCCGACCCACACGTGTCACGAATCCGCACGTGGGAATTATATTGTGGATGCCGCAATACCCAGCCATACCTGCATGGAAGTGGGATTGTTTTTCTATATACGTGAATTATTTGAGAATAACAATGATTAGTATTGTTATATTTTTTCTATTTAATGTTAAATAGAGTAGAAATATTTTTTTAGTTGAGAAACTTATCAAATTGCAGCGAAATAGTCAAGGTATAAAACTATAACCTCTACTTTTTTTTTTCTTCCAGGGGTTATCCTCAACCTCTACTTTCTTTGATCAAGCTTATATATCTTTTGATTTTGAAATAGTAGAAAACGGCATTACGATATTGTGTAGAACTTTTACAATAAAATTAAGAATAGTCTAGAATTACAAGGTGAAATGGCATTGCTTATTTTTATTTTAGAAACAGATCATTATAACTTCTAAATTAAATAATCCTCATGTATAAATGAATTTGTTACAGATGAAGAAAATACGATCTTTCAATGAGGATTCTCCACAAAATACTAAAAAGTGGTATGAAGAATATCCAAAAGCAGAAGCACCAAGTAAACATGGCAAAAGTGAATTAGAAGTCTTGAATTTAAAGGATGAAGCTAAAAAATGCTTAGATTCAGAAAGTAATGCATATCATCTGAGACAATCAAAGTCTCATAACTCAGAATATTCCTGGTTGAAAACAGCATTTTCAAAAGGAACAACATCAGATAAAATTGCTGCTGGCGTAGTGTTAGTTCAGGATAGTCCAAGACACAATTTAAACCACCTCACATCATTAGTTGCTCAAGTTAAAGTAGCCAAACATAATCAAAGCAGCATGGTTATTACTGCAATACGAGACCTGTTCTTGAGTGATTTGCTTCATCCTGAATTTAAACTATTGAAATTTGAAGAACAAGATCTTGATCAGCTGGATCACTACAATAAATCTTTTGAAGCCAATGATGAAGAGAGTTTCAAAAATCGACCAATGTTATCTAGAAATAAACTTTTAGCTAATTGGTATTTTGAGGATCAGTTGAAAGAAATCTATGAACGTTTTGTTGACTCATTAGCAACCATTGCTAATGATACAGTTGACACTAATCGAGAGAAAGCTGTTGGAGTTATGAATGATTTGCTAATGGGAAATTCTGAACACGAACACAAACTACTTGATCTTTTAGTTAATAAAATTGGTGATCCAGGCAGCAAAGTAGCATCAAAAGCTGTATTTTGTCTTACAAAGCTGTTGCATGAACATCCCAATATGAAAATAATTGTCTTACGTGAAGTAGAGAAATTATTATTTAGGACTAATGTTGCTCAGAGAGCTCAGTATTTTGCAATATGTCTATTGACACAATTTCTCCTAACAAAAGAAGATAATGAAGTTGCCACAACTCTCATCGATGTTTATTTTGCCTTCTTCAAAGCATGTTTAAAAAAAGGAGAACCTGATAGCAGGATGATGGCTGCAATATTGGCTGGTGTAAATAGAGCTTATCCATTTGCTGATACAAGTTCCGTAAAATTGAATGAACATATCGATTCTGTGTATAAAGTTGTACATATTGGTTCTTTTAATGTTTCACTCAATGCTTTGAGTTTATTATTCCAAGTAAGAGGGTTTATTCATTATTAATTATAGATTACATTACAAGTTTTAGATAAGATTGACATGACACTTTTTTTAGGTTGTTGGAAAAAATCCAGAGCAGGCAGACAGATTTTACTCAGCATTTTATCGTAAACTTTTTGATTCTAAAATTGCATCAGCTAACAAGAGAGCTGTATTTTTGAATTTATTATATCGAGTTATGCGCAATGATCAAAGTATAGTAAGGACGCATGCATTCATTAAAAGAGTTCTGCAGATTTCCAATTTTTTTCCTGCCAACATGGCTTGTGCTAATTTATATGTCATATCTCAAGTGTTGCACTCAAAAAAGGGTGTAAACATTATGTTAGAACTAACATCATCTGTCAAGAGAGTTATTGAAATTGACTTGAATGAAACACATGAGCCTAGCAATGATAAAATAATTGAAGAAAAGAAGAAAGAAGACACATTAGTTTTATCAAATGTTATTACGGATACAAGTGGGGAACAAACTAATGATGTTAAGGAAGAAAAAGTTGAAATAAAAAGTGAATTCAAAGCTAAATGTTATGACCCGTTTGCTAGAAATCCACTACGAGCTGGTGCAAATTTGAGTTTCTATTCTGAATTAGAAACTTTATCGAATCACTTTCATCCTAGTGTTGCTTTGTTTGCCAGAACAATCATAGAAGGTAAAATTTCAGACTTTTCTAATTTTCAAACTCAACTCTTAATTGATTTTTCTTTGGTTGCAGGTAAAAGAATTGAATACACAGGAGATCCTCTCCAAGATCTCTCTCTTATTCGTTTCTTAGATCGTTATGTCTTTAAAAATCCTAAAAAATTGGAAAGTAAAAAGGTTTTGAAGAAAAATGATCCACTAGCTCACAGAGCTACTTATACTCCAAGAGGTGTCAAGACACTATCAGTAGACAGTTTTGCATACCTAAATGAGGACGAAGATCAAATACCAGTTGATGAACTGTTTCTTTATAAATATTTGCAAAAACGTAAAGAATCTAGAGGTTTCAAAACAACAGACCAAGATGATGATGATGATAATGATAGTGTTAACAGCGAAGAATTTAATGATATGATGGACCAGTTGAGCAAAACTAAAGATTTAGAGGAATTGGATGTGGCTAGTGATTTCAAACTGCCTTCGAAAAAATCAAAAAGTAAGAATTAATAACTCTTAAAAACAGATCAAGTAATTAGTCTACATTCGAAATAATGTTAACAATTTAATAGATATAAGCTATGGATATTGAATAAGTCCCTACTGATAATAATTATAATATTTGTTTTTTGTAGAAAATGGTGAGGATGAAGATGATGGTGAAGATAATTCATCATCTAATGACGAAGATGGAAGTCTTAATGATGATGACGATGATGATGATGAAGAAATGGAACTAGATGATTTTAATGAAGATGATGATGTTGAATTAGAGGATCTAGAGGACCTAGATCTGGGTGATATTGATGATGATTTGAGCGATATTGATTTCGACGATGATGAAGATGAAAACATTGATGCATCATCGAAAAAACGAAAACAGAATAAAAAAATTGGCAACTCGACGAAAAAACAGAAAGTTATTGACGAAAATACTTTTGTATCAGCGGAAGAATTTGCTGAAATGTTAGAAAACCAAGGACGAAACAAATTCAAACATGGAGCAAGTAAATCGTTCAGTGACCGTGATGGAGCAAGCGCTAAACAATTAGACTGGGAAACTGCACGTAATCAACGAATTTCTGGTTTCCGAGGTGGAAAAAAAGGAAAGAAAACATTCAATAATGTAAAGGGTAAGAAAAGTTTCTCAAAACATCAAAATCCTATGAAACGAAAAAAGAAATGAATAATTTTGTACAAAACTTGTAATATAGGTAAATAAACAATTACTAATTATAAGAAAGATAAGAAAATGTGAGTGTTATTAAGTTCATTTTCCATAATTTAGAAATAATTAATGTTCATACTCAAATTTATTCGTTATTTTTCGTCTTAATAATTCAAATGAATATTTTACAACAAAAGATAAATTCAATAATAGGTTCCGGAAAAATTTTCTTCATCAATTATTTTGAATCAAAAATACACTTTAATGATATACATGTATTTCTGTAAATTTTACACTGTCGTGGAAAGACTGAATTTTATATTGAAGTAAATGAAGTTCTGATGGACAAATCATTTTAGTCAATTTATAATCACACATCGAGTGCTTATCGCAGCCATGACTTAGAAAATTACGAAACCTCTATGTATCATGAATATTTGTCCATGAATGAAAAATTTACACTTATTATTACATCCATTTTCCAATTATCCTTACGCATCTCCGACATTGATATCAAAACTACATTACATACTACATATTGAAATACATAAAAATAATGACCACTAAGTTATTAATTTCCTTAACATAATCACAAATGTCATACATATAATAAATTGTGTACATAACCTGCTTTTACTATTTGAAAATACTTTCAACTTGGAAAAAAAGTTCATACTCTTGCTATTCAAAACATTCACATTTGTTGTATAAGAGCTATTTGGTCAATGTGTAAAAAAGTATGATTGCTGATGGATAATTATTTGAAATGAGAACTTGCAAATCACTGTATAATTATGTTGAAGTTTATGGTTACTCAGATTGCTCTTCGTCGTGAGTGGGACTATGCCATGTCAATCTCTCCTCGTAGAACCTGATTACAATTTGTGGACATTTTACATTTGCAATTCTTGCTGGCACCAGATCGGCATCATCTGTTCCCTTCCACTTCATCAAGAACATGAGTTCTCCACTGGAGTCAGTTGCACCAATGATCCTTTCTGGATCTAAGTTCCTGTCAAAACCTGCAAATTGTGAAAATTAAGATTGTGAACAATGGTCTTGAAACCGGAAAATCCTTTAAAATCTTTAATTGACAATATTGTTGTCAAAAAATATTTACCTTCAGCCTTCTTCTCTTCTGCTTTTTCAACAGCTTTCTTTTTGGCCTGTGTAGGGGTGGGTGTGCTCGAGCTCTTTCTCTTCTTTTCTGTCTTTTCTTCAGTCTTTTTACTGGCAGCAGCTGCTTCTTTTTTCTTTCGAGCATCTTCAAATGCAGCAATCAAGTCCGGGCAATCGAGATTTTCTTCTGGTTCCCAAGTATTCTCATCGTTGGAGTATCCTTTCCATTTCAGAAAGTATTCGACCTGAAACACGAAATTTTTCGAAACTCAAGATACTTTGACCGTTTTTACTCTACACTTTACACACACTTTGGTATAGAGAAAAATTCAAATTCATCTAGCGATTGGCAGCCATGAAACCCAAAAAAAAATTGATGAACAGTCATTTCCGTGGAAATTAAAAAAAAATGTTTTCCCCCAAAGCACATGTTATCAAAATTCGAGCAACATCGGCTCAGCGAAAGAGAGCAAGGAGTCTGCTGCGTCGGACGCAGTCTGCACCAAGCTTCCGACGACTGGTTCGGAGAGTATATCAATATAATACCGTATAAATGCACGCGTGTTTACCTTGCCCTTGATGACCCTTCTGTCGAGGACTTTTTCCACGCTGTACTCCTCCTCGGTCTCTGTCTCCGTTGACGGTGTGTCCTTACTTTTGCTCATGGCTGGTTTCAGATAATGAAATCCGTCCCAAACTGCAACGAACAAAGAAAAAGCGAAACCGTTAAAAACGTTTCGCCCCCACGAGCGCGTCGAAGGGAGCGACGCTCTTCGTGTTCGCCGTGTATGAGCAAGCACCGGCGACCGCGAAGCGGAGGAAAGCGAGACCCTCGAAAGATCGGTCAATAAATATAAAACGAAGCCGAGTCGGGGGAAAAGGAAGACGCACGTGAGCTGGTTGTAAGCGGCGGACCGGCGTCGCGTGCCGCGTAAAATGGCGGCAAACCGCCGCCGGCTTTATTTACTTCACGGCGCTTGGCCCCGTGCGATTCACGAGTATTTACCTGATTTTTTTTCCCGAGCGTTGCTCACGAGAGACGAGGCTCGCACTGGGCGTGGATTGAGCTTGTACTCGGCTGGTGGTGGAGATCAGCTTCTCCTCGGAGAGGGATTTAGGGAAGCACGCGCGCTTTCTTAGCCGGATTCTGCCTGACACTGAACTACTGTATGTGTAGTGTGTGCCAGTGTGCTATCGGCGTCGCTTTCGATTCGCTAAGTGGCCGCGAGGTTCCCCCGAGAGTAGTCTGTCGCGCGCGCGCTGCGCAGAAAGCCCGCCTCCCCAAAATCGCGCTCGGACCAGTGTTGCCATCCCTACACTCCCCCTCGTGTCCGCGTGTCGTGGTTCTTTTCGGCAACTGGTCCGCGATCTTTTGTTTCAATTGTTCAATGCTGAAGCTGAACTGCGCTGACCCGTCAACGACTCGAGCTTTACGTTGGTTCAGCGGGATCCGAATTTCGAAACAAGCGAGGTAATCTACTTTCAATTTCAATCGTCCCAGCCGGAAGGCTGTGAACGGATAATTTTTCGGATTATATGCTAGGTAAGTATTAGTCGCAGATTTAAATAAAGGCGGCAAACTTGGGGCGGATTTTTCATTATGTATAATAGGTAGTGATTTCAAAAATTCAATTTGTAAATTCACAATTTTTTTTGTTGAATTTACGGTACAATCATTGTAAAATCACAAAGAATTGTGAAATCGCGCGCGGAATTTTATGCCCAGTAGATTCACAAAATAATTGTGATTTCACTAGAAAATCGCGAATTCACCACGTACCGTAGGTCCTTTTTGTTTCCTGCGTACAGCGTGGTGATTTCACTATTTATTTTTTACAGTGTATGGTCAATGATCAATTTGTATAGCTATTCAAATTGGTCAATGTTGCGAGCGCGCAATGTCCAAAAAACTTCGAAAATGCTAGATAGTGCTACTGAGATTTTTCGTAAGTATTTTTTTCTTCGCAACTGATAGTAAATAGGGTAAAGTTTTGAGGGTCTAGTAAACATGTTTTAAGGTACGAAAAACTATTTTTCATTCAATTGAAGAGTAGAAAGTGGTGACAGCGGATCAATCGAGAGCGTTTTATTTTTGAAGAGGGTAGAGGGTGGCGATTTTCGGATAGCACCTGAAACGAGTAAAACATTTTTTTCGTATACTTCAACTTAGCTATCGCGGTACCTTTAATTTTACGAAATCACTGACTTGTAAAGCGCCTATAGTTACATTTCCAAGTCAATTTCAAGTCCCCGGAGAATAAGATCCGAGAATAATTTCCTCTATATAAGGTTGCTGGAATATCCTTTATAAATAAACATACATATACATTACATATATTTAAGCCGAGACAAAAAAATTGAAAAAAAGTGTCCAAACTCATCTAGCGTCTTAAAGTGATTTATCGGAATACATTTTTTCATATTCACTCGCTAAATTTCTTACAGTGAAAATCGATAATTTTATATTTATAGTTAGAAATTCACTGTAGTACAGTGAACAATCCGCTATTAGTGCAGAGATAAAAAATGTTTCATTAAAGCTCACAGTGAGATTTTAACGGTAAAAAATTTAGAGAGTATACGAAAAACTAATATATCCGTTATACAGGTAATTCTGGGCTTCGTTCATGAGAGATAAGCTGCTAAGTGTAGGTTGTAAATTATCTAAGTATATATCCATAGACTTTAATATACATTGTAGTACGTATTCTTCTTGAGTATATTATATCCACTAGTCAGAATCACTCGTTCGCTGATGCCGCCCGCACGTGTCTTCCATTATTAGTCCTATGGTTGTGCATGATTGCTCGTCATCGTTTGTCTGTGTTTTCTATGTACTGCATCGCATTTGTGTAATTGCAAGAAATAGTTCATTTGTTAAAGGTAATTATTGAATCGTTGGCATCATAAGAATTTGATGGGATTCATTTTCGTAGTTTGCAATTAATTATATAAAATTAAACGACCATATCACTCTGCAATTAGTTATCCTATGTCCTCCTAGTTTTCCTAAGTGTATTAACAGAAAATCAAATGAGAAAAACCATGTTATCAATGACTTGAAACACATTTTCTTAAAAACGTATTAATAGAGGTTTATAAGATATCATTGTATCTTAATCGACCTAAAATATTATAATATATTTACGCACGATTTCATCACTGTTATCTGTTGAACCACCACGTTATATTTTTTGATGCGTATAAATTAGATGTTATGATAATGAAAAAACTACACCTATGCCAAAATCTTATGTAACCAATTAATTTATAAATATCCATTTATCGTCTTTCGATTCTTGGAACGTGATATGAAAATTAAACAATTGCATGATTAAGTATATTTATTTGATAGCCAAAATCACTTGCTTGCTACCGCTTTCTCGAGTCTTTCATTATAGTCGATCATGGTCAACTGCTATAACTTTTTCGCTCCCGTTCGATTGTGTTTTCTACTTGTCCCGTTGTTGAAGTAGTGACATATCGCGCTTTTTATTTGCTTTGTCGAAAAATGATTCATCGATGTAGTAACTATCGGATCTTATATGTATATAGTAAATAAAATCCATCCATCTCTTTTTTCTTATCTAAATTCAATCACACGAACAAACAAGTTGTTCTAAAGTGGTTTATTATATTACGTGTGGACTAAATAATCCAAAATTATATGGAAAATCACGTTTCCACTTCGATCTAATGATGTGGTATGGAGCACATCTTCTGATATTTTATTGATATGGTGACGATATACAGTTGGGCCATTTTTCAAAAATTTCGCATGATTTTCGGCTACTGATTGATCGATATCGATTCACCAGTCCGGAATTATTGACACCAAAGTATCGTTTCATTGATATTTTTTATCGATTTGTTCAACGCAACAGTCCCTAGTTTTGATGAAAATAGTTCTTTTTCCTACAAACCCTATATATGCCTTCAGGAGAGTCTTTTCTTACAAGTATACATTTTAGCCATATTTGTATTAGTTTGCATCTACTTTTTTTGTTTTCCAAATAATATCATAGTTTTATCTCATAATCCTTTTAAGAACATATTTTTCATATTAAAAAGTATGAACAACGCATTCTCGGGGAAAGTTTTCCTCCTCGTGACGGGAGCAAGTCGCGGGATTGGGAAGCATATTGCTCAAGTGTTTGCATCGCAATTAGGAGATGGATCCAAAGTTCTTCTACTTGCAAGAAATGCAAATGATCTCAAGAAAACAATTGATGAATTTCCAAAAGGTTTGAGTGCTGTTTACGAAAGTGTAGATTTCGGCCAAACGAGTACCGATAAACTGCAAGGTATGCTTATTTTTTCGTCAAAATAGATACATTTTTAATTTCTCGCATATAAGTAAGAGCAATAACATATTATATTCAAATTATAAATCGAGATAAGGACGTAAATCTCTCCTATATCACTTTAAAAAGTTGATTCCGCTTTAGAACAGATACAATTCGAAGAAGCTTTTTGCACTGTATCATATCTCAATAGGTATGTATGTATACTATGAGAACTACGAATTGAAAATTAGGCCCAACGCGTTTTGTTATGAAAGAAAAATTCATAGCCGTCGTCTGTCTGGTCATATATTACCTATCTTACTCAACATAACTTACATATAGAACACGTTAGTGATATACAGAGCAAAAATAATTCCTTATTTTTTCATGTAACAGATATCTTGACAAAATCTCTGAATGGTGAGAAATCCGAAAGTTATGACCAAGCAATATTAGTTCATTCTGCAGCAATGGCTCATTTCACCCAGCTCACAACCGAGATGACAGATTTTGACGAATGGCATCAATGTTTCACTCTCAATATGTTTTCTCCTGCAGTACTCACCGGCGTTTTTATGAAAACATTCAATGCTCAAACTACAAAAAAACATGTCATCAACATTACTTCTTATTGGAGTCAGAAACCAGATCCTTATGTTGGATCTTATTGTTCTGCCACTGCTGCTAAAGCTATGTTTTTCAAGGTATTCTTATTTTAATTTTTAAATTATACTCCATCAGAATCTGATCACTATTATAAATTATTTCGATCAATGACAACATTATGATGATTCTAATACATATTTGTTTGAAACTTAGGTTTTTGCTCTAGAAAATCCAGAAGTGAATGTACTGAATTATATGCCAGGATTCGTTGAAACGGACATGTTCTACGACGTATTGAATCATTCTAAGAACGAAGAATTAAAAAGTAAGATAAGAGATATGATTGAACATAAGAGTTATGTGACTCCGCTAGAAACATCTAAGTATCTTATGAAAGTATTAAAGGAAAGAAATTATAAGTCTGGTGATTCTATTGATTATTATAATAAAACGTGATCGACTGATATATTTGCACTATGCATACGTACATTTTATTTGTCATTGTCATATATTATCACGTCTCATTTCAATCAGCATATGAAAACATCAGAGGTGATAAAAATTAACAATAGAAATGCAAGTTGAGAAAATTGATATAGAGCCCCAAAGGAACCAATTTAACTTTCTCTCATTCTGTATATAGTCTCTTCGAAATAAATGATAAATCGTTTACATACTACCCGTTCTTTGGATTTATTATTCTCATGAATTCCACGTAGAATCTAAACCAAAATTATATTATCAGTATATACTAAGTCCGTGATGCGGCCGCCAGCCCTCGGGTACAAAAACTCGTCAAAATAGCCACGAATGAATATTCCGAATTTCCGATATTCACTCACAATTTGGGCGTAACCATGATGAAAAATCATGATAATAATTTAGAAACGATTTCAAGTATGAATAATGATGATTTGGAATGAAAAAAGCAAAAAATTGGATGCTAATTTAAATTGAGTCTGGTAGCCGCATAGGTGGATTGCACACTTAAGTTCTATTGTACATATTTTTATCCCAAAAATTTATAGCGAGAATTTTTTTTATGTAAAAATGTTTGGTATCAAAACTTATGGAACTGAAGTGAAAATTCACTTTTCTTACATGGAATATTCACTGCAATCCAGTGATGCTCTACCGTATTAGAGTGTATGAAAATACTCATAAAATACACTCGTATTAACGTAGACATTTTTAAAATGTCCTTCGATTTTGAAAAAGTCATTAAAAAAATTATTCAAGCAATGTATCGAAGGATATATAGACACTTGTCAATGTGTATATTGTTAAAATATTGTTCAAGAGCGGACATAATATGTTGCAGAAATATTTCTGTGATAACTACTGAAGTGTGTCACCATAACTTGCCGATTGACTGGTTTCGACGCCCACCAGAACGAACCAAAAAACACATGATCCAAATTAACCGCCCACTCCTCGCACCCAAATCTATACCTATATATACAGCACTATATATAATAGTGTGCGGCACAGATGCGCACTGCACCCTCGGAGTTTCCCGTCCTCGCCCATGCACTCGTTAGTCCTCGGGCTCAGCTCAGCCTCGCTCAGCCTCGCTGTCTGCAAAAAAACAATAAGTAACAGCTGTCGTAAGCCAGTTTGTTGAGAAATCGAGTGGTAAGCTGATACATAGCGGCCCATAGGCTCGGCGAAACATGAAGACGACGGTGGCCGACCCGTGGTCGAGCCTCGACTCGAATAACGACGAGAACTGCTTCAGCGGCAACGACAACGGCTTTGAGGACTCGTTTGTCGAAGGCGACACGACTCAGCAGCCCGACGAACTCCAGAGGCTGCCCGACTCCGAGCAATACTTGGCGCGACTCAGTCAGTACTTACTTATATCTTATCTGTATAAGTATACTGCTTATATTATGATTTTTTCCAATATTGGGATTGAGCAATCAGTGTGGGTAACGAGTATGTTAATGCCGTTACGCGTAGTTGTGCGGCTGACGAGATCTCTCGAGCCAGCAGTATCCATGTCCTTGTTCTACTGAGAGGATCGCTGATTATTACCTGCTCACTCCAGGCGTGACTTAATTTCGAAAAATTGCAAGGGTTGTTGTGAAACAGTTTGGATCAAGTGCTCTGCGTAATTTCTGTTTCCATTTTGATAATATAATTTGTTACTCAAAACTTAGATTGCTCGTATATTTTGATTCTATGTTGAGTATTTCTTCTATTAAATTTTTCCATGTCAGTTCAGTTTGTATTATCTCGCATGAATATTATTGCCAACAAACAATTAATACATGTTTGTCCATCACTGAAAGCTCAACTCTTCCATAACAATAGTGACTAAACATTTTCATTCAAGAAGTTTTTATGATTCAATTGAATTATATAAGTAATTACTCTTGGTATACTTGATGAAGCAAGAATTATAACATTAGATTCCAGATTGAAGGCCATCAAAGGTGGTACTAGTAAGCGCGACCTTATTAATTCTCTTGCCAATGCAAAAGAAGACTGCATTGCAAGATTAATCAAAGCTGGCCAGAATCTTGAAACCGCAGAAGAAGAAGAACTTGCAGCGAATCCTGTTATCAGGCACATAGCACCACATCTGCAGGTAAAATTTATCTCTTTAACCTGAAATTCAAAATCATTCAAATTTTAATATATATACCAATATTGTTAGGCTCTGACTGCAAACGAATTAGTTCATTTGCTAAAAGCAGATGTTCTACAAGCATCTGTAGATGAACAGAATAATCTGTCTCCTGAAGACAAGGACTTAGAGAATAAAACAGATAGTCAACTAGATAATCAGACTCAAGATAGTACGAGTTTGTAATTTAGAAAAATGACTGGAAAAATATTCTCAGGAAGAGTTTTTCTCCTTGTGACTGGAGCAAGTCAAGGCATTGGGAAGAAAATTGCTGAAATTTTAGGCTCATCGCTAGGAAATGGATCGCAAGTTTTGTTACTAGCTAGAAATTCTGAAAAATTAAAAGAAACAGCCAATACATTACCTAAACATGTGACTGTTAATTTTGAAAGTGTAGATTTGAGTGTAGCTACCGCTAAAGAACTGAAAGGTGATTTTCTTATTATAATCAGATTTTTCCAAAATTCATTACTTACTAATTTGAAAATGTTATTTGCAGATATTATTGTTAAATCCTTGGGAGTTAATGGTACAAATCAATTTGATGAAGTTGTAGTTGTACATAATGCAGGATCTGTTGGAGATGTTTCAAAATCTACAACTGAAATGGTTGATTTTGAAATCTGGAAGAAATATTATGATCTCAATGTCTTCTCTCCTGCTGTATTAAATGGAGTGTTCATAGATTTATTTAAAGAAAAGAATATAAAGAAGCATGTTATAAATATAACGTCTCTATGTGGAATACAACCCATGAAATATATTGGATATTATTGCACTGGAAAAGCTGCTAGAGAAATGTTTTTCAAGGTACTGATTGAATACTTGAGAATCTGAAACTAAAATCTCGATACATAGCTCACTGCTCTCTTTATACAAAGAGTGAATATTATTCAAGCCGTTCCTCTTTTATTTTTAGGTTTTTGCAGAAGAATATCCTGATGTGAATGTTTTAAATTATTCACCAGGCCCAGTAGAAACTGATATGTTACAAACTATAGCTAACAATGTAGGTGATAAGGATGTAAAAGCTAATTTTCAAGATATGAGGAAAAACAAAAAAGCTTTAACAACAGATCAAACTATAAATCGATTATGTCAAGTTCTTCTGGAAAAAAAGTACAAATCTGGTGATCATATTGATTATTACGATGAATTGTAAATTTTTGCACATTTCTTAATCAAAGCATTCCACAAAATTAATTTGTATCACGTTACAGTAAAATTTGAAGTATTACCCTCTTATTATTGTATCTTGTATTGTGAGTAAAAAGATGGCATATATGTATACCTGAAAATAGTCGTTCATCACTCAACCATGAATTTTCTAAGAACAAAAATAACCCAATCACAGTAAGAAAAGATAATTATAGAAAATATATCCATAGAGTTATTTGGAATTTTCAAACTTAATTTTTTACTAGCCAACTTCAGGTTTGATACAAATACAGATTTTTATCAAATTTTTATATATAATATAATTAGAATACAATTATAGGTATGATTGGACTTCAAAATCAGTTCGCATCCTTCGCTTTGAAAATAAAAAATCCGTGGATCGTTTTTTTCGAGTTATCGAAATGTAATTATAGAATCTTTATGATCTAAGTGTCAAGTTTAAATTTTGTCTTTCGCTAAAAGGAAGTCAAGCTTCAAGTTTTTATTTGGATAATAAGCTCGATGAAAATGCGTCGTAACGATGTGACATTTATTTCAAATAATTTTATTTAAACTTTTTCCTTCAACTATTGCTTTCTTAAAATTGAACGTATTGATTATCTTGCAGTCTTTTCAGTCTTCTTGAGACTATTACAACGAGCGTTATCATAAATAGTGAAATGCCGACTGACAAAAACCACACCGGTGATGGATATAACTTGAGTGTATGTGTGTACGTGTATAAATAAATTGGCGTCGATGCAAACGGTACTATCAGCTCCAAAGTTGCTGTTAGCGAGAATACTTTACCTGCAAAAAAAGTGTATTTTTCTGAATTATTCGTTTTGAATACTTGGAAGACAGTGTCATGGAATCTGTACTTTATCTCCCCCACGTACCTAAATCATTTTGATAAATAGATTTTGACATGATTGATCGCACTACTGGAATCGTTGATGCAGCAAACAATCCGACGAAGGCAGAACAATACAAGTGCCAAGGCTTCTGCACAAATGCTTTTGTAAAGCATCGAAAGACGCTGGATAAACACGCTATGAAGACAATCGTGGTATCGGAAAACTCTGAAATTATTGTATGTTATATTTTGATAAGCACTAATCGTCATGAGAGCAATACGTAAGACAGTTATTACTGAAGATGGATCCAATAACTTTAACAAGGAGGAACAGGCCAATCGTAGTGATTACAAGATAAGTTCCCTGATAAAAAGAGAAATCTGAAATGTTCCATCCTAATTTCGCACTTGCGAAGAGATATTCTATAGATAGATTCCCGTCCAATGCGACAACGTATAAAACGATAAGTGCAATACAGTTCCACACTAAAAATCTATCGAATCCTCTTTTGCTTCGGGTCACGGTGTCAAATATTTCCTTGACTAGAGATGTATCGAATATGCTTCTAAAAGATCGCTTGAAAATTTATAATAAATCTTACACTGAATATCACAATTGAACACCGGTAATTTCAATTCATTACAATCGACACAAAGCATTGCGTTGATGTCAAAACTTACTCCGTTTGTATCTTTAACGGTCTCCTTCAGAATGATCAGAGCGTATAGCATTGCAAGGAAACAGCCAATTGATGAGGATAGAAAAACTGCCCTGTAACCATATCTCTTGAGCACAGCAGGGCCTAATAACAATCCTGCAAGTAGTCCTATGAATAGTGAAGTGTCCATCATTGCTAAGCGCGTCGAACGATTTTCTGTGTTAGTTTTGTCAGTTAGGTAACAAGTGCATGCCATTATGATGGAAGGAGATCCACCGAAAAGTCCAGCAATCGCTGGAGGCAACGTATACCAGTATGGATTGACATTGAATCTGCTCAGTACAATAGCTGTGGTGTATCGTAGCGCCTGGCCTAGATTATAGCCGATGAACAAAAAATTATAATTCATCGGATTATCTATTCTCTTCAAATATGTTGTATTGAGTTCTAATTTCAAAATACGTATATACCTGCGGAGGAAAGAATCATTAAAGGCTTTCTGCCATATTTATCGCTCCATGGTCCCAGGAACAGAGACAAAACAGTTGGGAATATTGTTTGAACAACAGATTGCAGCATAAATATTGAACTCGTGTGAGGCTGTACTAGATTCTCTATTCGCATCGCTTCTTTGCTACAATTATCTGAATGTAGGATTTCACATTCACTTCTGTTCAACCCTAGTGTTATCAGACATGTCTTATACACGATCAGATCTTTTGTAACATTATCTGTAACGAAAAATCATAATGAAGATTGAAATGTAGTATCTCTCCCACACGGCATCGCGATCCCCTTCGTTTCAAATATGTCATATTGAACTCAAGAATGTTATTAAAGAATAAAGCTAGCTATGAGATTAAATTAGGTCAAATTAATGTATTACAGATAGTGAGTCTAATCAACTTCCGATTATTTTTCTCGATCATTTATTTTATCATGCTCAGGTGTAATTCAAATTTCAAGTATCGCGACACAATATTATATTGGTTTGATCAATCTGATCACTCACCCGACATAGAAAAGGTGAAAAACAGGATGAAAACTAGTGGTTCTACGGAAGCGAATCGTCTCCAATCAGTAACAGGCTCGCGCATCGTGTCCGAATATGCTATTATTTATACACCCCTCCGACATCCATTCAGTGAAACATTGAAGTTATTGGAAGAAACCTCGATATCCACTTTCTTGCAGTTCATATGATAAAATGTGGCAAACGATCGTTGACAACTTTATCGTGAATGCAATGGAAAAAAACACGAAGAGTTATGTTTATTGTGCCACGGGAAGAGTGGCTTTTCAATAACTAAAAATTGCACAAACTCTATAGTTGGAGTTCTATTGCAATTTGGTTTCACGTCTAAATAAAACATTGTTCATTTCAAATAACCATCGCGTCTCGATACATCAAAAATAATATTTCGTACGAGAGCGTAAAATATATAATTTGTTGCACTAGTGCGATTAATAGGCGTAAATTGTTAGCGAAAAATTTTAAAATTCGATTTATTTGCTAAATTCTGAGCGTAACGCCAGTGGGTAAATCGCCAATTTTGATGAGCGAAAAAGCACCTACACTCTAAATTTATCAAGAGAAATTGCATAAATAATGAACATAATAAAATTCAACAGTAAAATTAGTGAACTTTACTATTTTTATTAGTTATGCAATTTCTATTACTTCAATTTTGTGTGCAAGAGACTCGCACTTAACCGAACCAGAACATAAAAGTTAACTTTTCACAATAACTTCAAGAACTCACACTCGCGCGAGAATCATCCTCCCTCTGCATGTTTATCGCGAACTTCACTTTTCCAAAAAACGTATCGAAAGGACTGGGCGTGAAATTGTATGTATATTATAATACTAGCGCCAATGAGGTATTTTTGGGTAAATTGTGAAGTGTGTTGCCTGTAAGCGACGAGACGGTAAAAATCACAAGGGTTATCTTTTGTGAACAAAATTGCACTTCCCGCACGCAACTGTATAGGAAGGATAAGTAATTTCAGTCACATAACTTTTTCAAGTTGTGCTTTTAAAATGTTGACTGTCTCGATTTTGAATTGAAAAATGTAAATTATTCACATGTATTCATTATTCTTCAGTAAAAATCACAGTTTACACAGCTTGTTGTGAGGAAAAGGGTTTGATGTATTACATCTCGAATCGTGCGATGAGCCACACATTCAAATAAGAATGCCCTCTTGCGCCATAGTATCGTATGCACTATTACAATAATTTTGCATTAAAATATTTTAGAACGTAACGTGATCCACATCGAGCAGAAAAACATCGAAAGTATGGATAAAATCGCACTTTGATCCGGCAGTGTGGAACAAATTTTCTTCTCGGGAAAATACTTCTGCTTTACAAATTTTATAGTATTGAATTGGACCATGAAAATAATTGCGAGTTGCTTGAAAAAATGGTCATTAAAATTCAACTCCTACCCAGTCAAATCATCACGTTGAACTCAGATATGACATTTTTAGGACAAGAATTACTTGAAAGTATAATCAATGAAATATCTTGGGCCTTGTTCTGTCTAAGAAGCTGCCTTTTATTATTTCCAAACATTTCTTTCATCAAACATATAACTTATTACCTATACAGTTCTTCTAATTCAAATTAATATTATGCAATAATGAAGAAATACATATCTCATATCTATTTTAATTGTGCCTTTTAATTTAAATGAACCCCAAAAATTTTGATATCAATTGGATCTTCACTCTCAGTAGAGGATTTAATAAAAATGATGACGTTAAAATCAATTTGTGAAAAATATAATGCAAGACATACCAGTATGATATGGTAAGTTCGTGCCAGTGGGAATGAAAAAGTTTGAAAAATCAGCAAAGCTATTTTATAGCTCAAATACATGTATAAACTTGTTGATGTTTGGTACAAAATATTTTAAATATTCATTGTTAGAAAAAGTGTTTAAAAATTATCAATTCCTTTGAACATAAGGCACTTGTCTTACAATGTATCATTTCTGCTATGTATGGTATCAACATAAACAATATGTATATTGATCATCAATTTTAAGGCTCCATACATTTCTAAAAGTAAAATTATACATATATCACAGATATACAATTTGTTTTCTTTATCACAGTTGTTATTTAGATGCTATTCAAATTTGAGTGTATAATTGTGCCTGAACATCCTTTTACTCAATTCACTTGAGTATACTTGAGTACAAAACAGTCCTCAGTGAGTATTATCTGATAATATGTAATATTTTGAAAACATGATAAACTAAAATATTTTATAACGAATAATTTAAAATTGCACAATAGATCAAAATAATGAAACTCCATAACAAAGTTCTGTATTAAGAACAAGTATGAGAAAATCTCATTCTGTCAAAAAGTGAAAATTGAAACATACCACACGGTAATTTAAAAATTCCAATTAAAACGTAGATATTTATCAATTTTCGGTTTCTACAAATGGAGTATATTGAGTATCTTTCAGTCTTTTCAATCTTTGTGCAATAATTATTATAAGTATTATCATAAATAGTGGCATAAAGGCCGATAAAAACCAAACAGGAGATGGATACATCTTCAACGTATGTGAGTAAACGTATAGATAGAGTGGTGTTGTTGCAATTGGTACTGTAAACTCCACAGTTGATGTTAGCGAAAATACTTTACCTATAAGAGAAATGCGTGCGTTATAATCGTAATATTAGAATGGATTATCAAAAAAATAGTGGATTCTGATGGACCTGCAAATTAACAAACCTAAATCTTTTTGATTTATTGACTTTGACATGATAGATCGAACTACTGGAACTGTAGATGCAGAAAATAATCCGAGACTGGATGAGAAATACATGTGCCAAGGCCTCCTCACAAATGCTTTAGCAAAGCAACCTATTGTGTTTGATAAACATGAAATAACAATGACCACAATTTCCGGAAGCTCTGAAATCATTATATTTTGTTTAGTATCTATTATTTTATGAAATTGATATAAATGTTGTTATAAAAATGATCTGTTACTTAAGACTGATCCAGCAAATCTTATGAGGAAGAGCATTCCAATCATGGCTATTACAAGGTGAGTTCCTTGATAAAAAGAAAAATCTGAAATTCCCCATCCTAATTTTGCACTTGCAAAAAGATATGAAATAGAAGAATTTCCTTCTAGAATAACAACATGTAAGGCAATAATTGAAATACAGCTCCATACCAAACATCTGTCAAATCCTTCTCTTTTCTTCATCAATGTACTGAATAATTCTTTGACTAGAGATACATCAAATATACTACTGAATGTCCGCTGAAATTAAAATTTCAGTTTTAAAGCAATGTTTATTGTGTGAAGATTCATTGAATCAGAAGAAACGTTATAAAAAATGAATACTAACTCCATTATTGCTTTCAACAGTTTCTTTCAAAATGAATATACTGTATAACATTGCAAGAAAACAACCAATTGATGATAATGAAAAAACTGCTGTGTAACCATACTGCTTGAACACAACTGGTCCTAATAACAATCCTACAAGTAGTCCCACAAACATTGAAACATCCATCATAGCTAAACGCCAGGACCGATTCTCTGTTGTTGTTATATCAGTGAGATAGCAGACACATGACATCATTATAGGTGGTAACCCACCAAAAAAGCTTGTAGGTATTGAGGGCAATATGTACCAATATGGATACAAATTAAATCTACTCATAGCAGCTGTTATAGCATAGCCTATAGCTTGGCCTAGAAAAAAAAGTCATCTTGTGTTAGAATGAAGCGTGAAATTGGACAAAGTGAAACCAATGAGAATTTTTTTAGTTACCCATGAAGGGAAAAATTAATAGAGGTTTCCTGCCATTCTTATCACTCCATGGTCCAAGAAACAGAGATGCTATTGTAGGAAATATTGTTTGAATAATTGATTGCACCATAAATACTGAACTCGTATGAGGTTGTACTATATTTTCTATCCGCATTGCTTCTTTACTATGGCTATCCTTATGTAAAATTTCACATTCACTCTCGTTCAATCCTTGTGTGACTAAGCATGTTTTGTATATTATCATATCTGTCATAACATTGTCTGAAACAATTCAAAATTAAACATGAAATTTTTTAGAAAATATTGTTACAATGTCCAATTTTCAATCAATTATCTCATGTTAAGAGTCATTGAGAGATTACTATATCAAAAACTTTACTGATAAACTAAATCCAACAGATTCCTTTAGATTGAGATGAACATTGAATCAATTTTTAATTTGGTGAGTAATTTTTTAAAAGAGTATTTTTAAAATAGAACAAATTCCCCAACAGCAGATTATTATTTCGAACAAATGATCGTTATCTTTTATGGTCATCAGTGAACAGGAAATTTCAAATAGAATAGTTTCAGATTATTGACCAACCTTATTTTAAATTTCTCTTTGTGTTCATAAACAGATTATCAAATATCCAGCAAAAGCTCCTCTCATCAAACTGAATTCAATTTTATTCAATTCTAACCTGATCAATTTCTTATCAACTAAGAAAAATGAATAACATCACTCACCGGATATAGAATATGAAAATAGTAGAATGAAAACTAATGGCTCAATGGAAGCGAAGTACCTCCAGCCAGTAACAGGTCCAGCCGCCACTGGGTCGACCATACTGCCCTTTGCACTTTTCTTATACCAGTCAGGGCCTTTTAAGTATCAGTTCTAATCATTGGAGTCGTAAAAAAAATGCTGGACAAGTATCTGGCTTTGACATTCGATAATGGGTGGGTGTCGGGCGACGATTGTCGACTGCGTTATCGTCAATAATGCACAAAAGTTTTGGCCGCGGCTTTGCGTGACGCGATGACTGACTCTCCGTTCTCGCACCGGATGAATGGATTTCTGATGGCCATAATTTGCGCGCAGCTCTCTCGTCTTTGTTCTGTATGCAGCTCTTGTGAGTCTCGAAAGTTTACGTCACTAGAAAACTAGTGTCGTCCATCTGTCGCTGCAGCAGTTGCGCTTGTAATTGTGGGGGGATAAGTACTCCTCCTCTTAGGCTCTTATGTCTCATCCACAATTATTTTGATCGACCTCCCGTGTATGTGCATCTCGCGATTATATCCAGCAATAACTGCAGACAATACATGTCAGGTTATATACCAATTACCAACGACTATACATATATATATTCTTATGTGACGCAGACACCATGCACACCACGCCACAGTGTACTACATATAAATGTATGTATATATATATGTGTTAGTGTGTATTTGGATAACATGCATCAGCTGATCGGTCTATGAGTGCAGTGGCATGGCGTGTCGATGTACTAAGTGTCGCGCCGGTGAGAAAATGGATAAAAATCTAAACACTATAAGCACTTTCGTTTTTTGCTGACGTTTATGTATTGATACTAATTCCTTTCTGATGACAGGTAAATAAAGTGTATTTATGAGGTTAAAATAGTTTTGAATGTTTTGATTGTCTTTTTTCTATTCAGATCAGAACTTTTTCTGTATCTAAAAGAAATCACCAGGATATTGAATCATGATAAAAACTCAATTCAATAAATTTCCTATCATCTTATGTGGTAATAAGATTAAAACTTTGAACCTATTTCAATACTTCAAGGTAAAGATTGAATTGAAAAATGACAAAGTATATCACGAAAACCCATGAATATTGTTGATTTTTCAGGTCGAAAAATTGATCAATCATTTCACTGTATCAAAGTAATTTCTTTTCTATCTGCAATGAAGTGCTTTATCACGACAATAAATGTTATCTTGACTTGCGTACCGCTTAATATGATAGATTATATCACAAGAAATCTTCCACTTGCAAACTTTTCTAAGAAAAAAATGAATTACTTGGGAAAATAATATAATTATATTTCAGACCATGACACCTGATAATAGTGAAAATAACAGTCGTCCCCCAACTCCAAAAGACAAAGATTGTTGTGGGAATGGTTGTGATCCATGTATTTTTGACGTTCACAAAAAGTTACTAGCAGAATGGGAGAAAAAAAAGTTAAATAGACTGGAAATACCTCTTGAGAAGAATTGTTTATCTCCTATTCGTTACAATGAATTTATTGTTAGAGATATTCTGGAAACATCGGTAGACAGTATTATCGTACAACTTGGTTGTAAATCAGGTAACTAGAAGATTTCCATGATTTTAATTTAGCTTATAAGTGATAGAAAATTCTATGAATATATAACAAATATTGTTTTTCATGAAGGAAATGATGGTGTTCTCCTTATATCTCCATGTCAATATGTGATGATAAAACTAGGGTCTATATCAAGGCCATATACTCCAATATTTTGGAATCAAAGGTGTATGAAATTGTTAATCAAGCTCTATCCTGGTAAAAAATCAAGTGATTTTTTTAAGTCAATGAAAGTAGGCGATGACCTTCTTATTAGAGGTCCATATGGTGAATTCAGTTACCATAGAAATAGGTATTGAATTTTAATTCAAATTTAAATTTTCATCTACATATTTAGGATCGTTTATGTAACAAAAATATTTTTGTAAACTAATGTTTGTTACAAATCTTTCAGCTATAAACATATAGTAATATTTAGCATTGGCTCAGGTATTGCAGCCGTTTACGCATTAGCTGTATCTATTGTAGAAGATAGCTTAGAAGATACAAAAATTAATATGATATTAGGATTTCGGTCTTTCCTTCATGTTCCATTTACAACTGAAATAAGGAATTTAACTGATTATTGGAATTTTGAGTGTACATTGTGCCTACCTACAAAAGGTAATTTTTCTTTCTTTTATGCAAGTATCAACACTTCTTGAGAGAAGTAGCACGTTATTCGGCCTTTTCCCGCGCACACTAGCACGTACGTTTTAATTTTTTCTTACGTGAAACGTATAATTTTACTATTTTTCGCAGTGAAATGTGATCGCATAATAGACTGTAACTTAATGAACTTGATATAATGAGGAACTAGTCTTCGTAATTATTAGTCGAAAATGTTTAGTACTTGCGAGACAACGATAAAAACAGTCGAAACATACTAACGAGGAGAGGTCGCATCCTTTGAGTGGCCAATTAGACTGGGCTTGAAATATCTATTTCTTCACATTAAAAAAAGAGATATATGCATTTATGCGTTTTCTTGAGTAGACCCTTTTAATTTTATCGATTTTTCAAACTTTTAACTTTCGATAATTACTGATATCGAAATATGATATCGAATAAAATTAATTTGTTTTAAATATATTCAACGTAATGAAATTGTTTCAAACCACAGTTCAGTCAGATGTATAAAAACTTGAAAAATGTCGAAAAATGGACGTTTTGTGCCAATTTTATTATCGCGGCTAACATTAAAACGTGCTACTTTTTTATTGTATGAGGAGCGTCGATATATTAGTTGTATTATTTTTTCCTACATAGGATATCATGTTTGAATGAAGAATGTTGTTTTTAGAGGCTGCGAATCTCACAGGTGTGACTATTGTAAATAATAAACTCAACGATGGAATTATTAATGATGTGCTCAAATCGTACTCATCTGAATCAACTCTAGTCTTGATCTGTGGGACAACGGAGTTTAATGAAGGCGTTGAAAAAATTATAAAGGAAAAAAAGTTTTCTCATTATCATGTGTTCCAATAGAATTCGATTATCTGGCATAATAATAAATTGTGGTTATATTTTTCTTATAGAACGACTGTGATATTACTGTTAGTTTACATGTTTGTGTTTGTGTTTTTTTTCGATTTCAAATGTCAACACTGTTTTTGGTTTGCAAAATGTGATATACGTGCATATATCACTAAATACATTCATGCAACTCGTTCATATACCTTTTCAATATATCGCGTATTATAGATTGGTACTCGCGCGTAAAATGGTATGCACAATTTATCCGAACCGTTTTTCAAAACTTCCTGGAACTCAATTCACGGACTTCGCTCAGGTGAATATCAAAAATACAAGTTAACAACTCCTGCGTACACTGATTACGCACTCAAAATAATTTTTTTCACGTTTATAGATAGTACCAAAAATAGTTAAATTAATAATATCTGAGTTGAAATTTAAACAACGAAGGTAGAAACCTCAAATTATAATTTACTGGAATCTTTAAAAAGATGTATGTACAAAAATAAAACTATTTTAGATTTGAATATTCAACATGTTTACATTGATTTTCATTCTTATATATGCAAGCATAAAAATCAATTCATTGTAATTCACTCATGTTCTGTAACAACTATCACTAAAATTACTGTTACATTAACAGAAATAGCGCGATTCCATCGTGCAATGTAATTTGTAATGTTAATTTATTGACTAGTGGTAGAAAAATGAAATTCACTTTGATGAATGTGAAAATTATGCATATACTCACCCAACCGACTGTACTTCATACTTCAATCTAGAAAGACTGTGACTGATCTGAATAATCCGATACCCGCGGTAGATAGATAAATATATCTTGAGTCGTAACTGCTGTTATCGCGCTATTGTTCGTTGCTGAGTCTTCAATTATGATAGCTATAAAAAAATAAAAATGTATTATTTGTATTTGTATTTTCAATGTCCAAGAATTTTAGTAAAAGTAGGATTAAATTTTTATTTTCAAATGGTAAGCATAATTTAGACACACTTAATAAACTTTAGAGTCACAATATTTAGTGCAGCGTTCTTGAATGTGCTTCATTCAATATGAATTTATCTAATGCACATGATATAAAATATTTGTTCCAGAAATTGAAATATTTAAAATAGTGATTTTTTTTTAATTTATCGCTGTAATGCAAGGATACCATATTTAAACATACAATTTTATTGTGCTAATTCACTGTCCAGAAAGTTATTTTGCAACTTACTACATATGAGACATCGTATATTTTCAAGTTCTCAATTCAAAAGTGAATAAAAAAAAAATACAGCTCCTAAGCTAAGTAAACAATTTATGGAACTGTTTTATTGTTTCATATGTATATACAGTAATTTCAAGTTCATTTTTATGTACAACTTAAAGTTATTAAAAAAAATTTGATTAAGATGTAAATGAATAAGTAGTGAGAATTATATTTTAAGAGTATTCCTTTCAAATATAGAATATTTCAATTGAATTTTTACACACGCAAATGAGAATATACACTTATAGTATTAAATTTTCAAATGACTCAAATCAAATAATGCAACACAAATTGGAAATATCGAGCTGGCAAACTCTATCCACAACACAAATACCCTGGAACACAGCTTCATTTCCTGTCGATATAGAATAAATAATTATTTACAACAATATTTAGCTTATGAGAAACAAACAGAGTGTGACATAATATTTTCTCCCAATCTTAAGGTAGTTTTGTTATAGTATTGTTCAAGAAAATTTCAATATCGATAAATCTTCCGTTATAAAACTCTTCTCTACAAAAATATCTATTCAGTCAAAATAAGAATGAGTTTAACAACTCAAAGGTTGTGAATGTTCCTGAAAAACTGATTACCTTAACTTGATGGTACATTACACGATACTTCTTCTCCACAATTGGGACATGGACCAAAAATTTGATTGAATAATATCTTGTTAGTAGGCAATTCTTGTAACCACTGAAAGAATTATCAGAAATATTTTCAAGAATTAAGAGAAGTAATGGATTGTAACTGAATATTCTAGACCTCATACCTGAAATAAACATGTAGAGTGAAAATGTCTTCGACATCTGAGATTATTACAGATTTTATCAGATAATTCTCCTCCATCCAGATCACTTGAAAAACATATACAACACTCCTCATCTCCAACCATGCCATCTGCTTCATTAGATTTTTTTGACTTTGGTGCTTGGGGGAATTCATCAATGTTAAGTAATGTTAACAAATTTTCGTACACACTGTATTCTACATCCCATTCCTAAAAAATAAAAAATATCTCAGGTTATACATTCTTTACAGAAAATAATATTGAAACGTACTTCAAAGGCATCTTGCATCATGTTTCTATATTTCTCAACTTCACTATCAGGTCCAAAGAATTTTATACTTGGAAATCCAGTAGGATCTATTGGATTGATTGTTAATAAAAATGATAATGTTGGTGAGAGATAAATTCTACGATACAGATGATACGGTTTTGGATCAATTGGGTCCATCACCCAACAATAGCTGAAAAAATAAAAAATTATGTTATTTAATTAGTCCTTATAGCTATATTCATGAAGAGTTTTTAAATCAAATAGAATTAGTAATACTTGTCAATCTTTCGTAACTGGTCATAAACATCTTCTAGAGCTCCAACTTGCTTCTGGAATGTATTCCGTAGATCTCTGAGTGAGAATTGCTTTTTTTCGGTAATATTGAAACCTGTTAACTTTGGTAAATCTGAAGAAATTATTTTCCAGGTGTTCTGTCCTGTTGAATTTATCACTGGTTGTACAACCATTGAAATATCATTCATGGTGAGTTTTATAGCACTTAGATCCTGAGCAGATGAGATTTCTACATCCTATGAAATATAAATTAATTAGAAATCACACAATTAGAGGGATGATTTTGATAAAAGTTTCAATAACTGAAATGAACCTACTGAAAATTCTGACAATATGCTGCCAAGTTCTTTGAAGAGTTTTTCAATTGCATCCGTTCTGATTAAATTATTTGAAATCTGTTTTTGTTCATTATCAATTATTAAATTTTCCTGTGAATTTAAATTCTTTTTATATTAAACAATAAGAAGCCTTTGAATTTAAATTCTATTACTTACTATTAGTGTTGTTAATTCTTTGAAAAAATTAGTCACAGACTCTGATCTTTTGATGAGCAATTCTACTTGATTTTTGAAACTGATACCGTATAAATGAGATATGCACCCTCCAAATTTAATCGATGCATTATCCAACTTGGGAAATAAGGGAGCAGTGAATTTGATTTTGATTTTAGTTTCAGTGCTAGAGGAATTTTTTACTGTTAAGAGGCCTTTCCATGTTGGTGGCGATGGTGTCATCAAAATCAGCTGGGGATACATTTTCAACATGTCCTCGTAATCTTCCATAATCTGAAAATTGATACAAGAACCATTGCACTATGAATTTTTTTTTTTTCTTCCAGAGGTTATCCTCGCTAGGAGATGTACCCACAAGCACTATGAATTGAACAGATTATTATTTCTAATGCACTAGGGAATTGAAATTTCACAAAGAATTATCATTCGTCGTACAGTGGTCTGCTGGTGCTGACCAGTGCTGAGTGCTGACTGCTCTGGACTCTAGTGATTGAGGACTGTCTGGAATCTGGCTGGACAGGCTGGACCGGGGACCCGCTGGATTGCTCTGCGGGTCGCCAATGTTTTTATCGGCAGGAATCCGGAAATTAGATAAAAATTGCAACTATAGATGTCGCTCAGACTATAATTCAGAGTTCAGAGATTCAAAATTCAAATTCAAAATTCAAATTCTCTTTCAGTATTTTTCAAGAAAAACCACAAGAGTCGAGAAAATATCAAAGTCTCGATGTAATCATTAGATTAGATAATTAATTTTTCAGTAGAAATGTTAACTGTTCTTGGATTGGTATTTCCAAATCGAGAGTCAAGAAATCAATTTATTCTATTTATTGTATTGTTTATCGTTTACCTATTGTTTTATACTATTATTCATTACCAGAGCCATGAAGCTCGGTCAACTGAATAGATAAATATAATAAAATAAATCTCGTAACATATACATTTATTGGATTTATCAATGTCTTTGGGACATTCTAAAACGCAGTGCTGTTATTATTTTAGTCGGAGTCGAGCTTGGCCACGCTGAATCTGATTGGGACGAATGAGAAAAAAAAACCTGTAGAACACAAATGTGTAGTACGGAGCATATGTATATAGAAGTATATAAGGATAGAGGGATAAATGAGCGAGAGAAGTGAAATGAAATAAATCGTATAATATATGAAAGAAGTACGCGAGTGTTGAGTGTGCAGCCGCGCGTCGCGCGCGAGTCTGGTGGCGCATGCGCGATCGCGAAGGGGCAGTCGCGCGATGTCGCGCGATCTCTGATGGTTCTCGAGAGTCGAGAGACGATCGGGATTCGGGAAGGTTCGGGAGTCGGGTCAACTCGGGGTGCAGGAGAGAGCTTGGCTGTCGCGCGACGGGCAGCCATAGTTGGACGGCCATCTTGGCTGGAGGTAGAGCTGCGCTGAGGTAGTGCGGCTGGTGGCAACATGGCGTCGTCGGCGGCTGGCGGCGACATAAACATGGCGTCCTCGGACATGATTGCCGAGGTGGAGATCCAGCCGGACATCCAGGAGGTGGAAATCGAGTCGATGCCGGTGGAGCTGCCGTGCGAGGGCGTGGATGGCTCGGGGGCCGGCGACTCGGACACGGACGAGGTGGTCGCCGTGCACCAGCAGCACCTCCACCACCACCAGCAGGCGATGATGGGGCTGCACGGGCTGCCCGAGCCCGGCCGCGAGGAGGAGATCATGCTGCAGACGCAGGAGGAGATCGTCGGGGCCGACCCGCTGTCCGTCTACGACCAGATCCCGGTGCCCGACCAGGCCGACATCTACGTCGAGTCGAGCCCGGGCCCGTCCCACCAGGCCCGGCCCAGCCACGCGAAGAAGAAGCCCGCCCGCAAGAGCCTCGCCGCCAGCTCGGCCGCCCAGCAGCAGAGGTTCAGGCCCCAGGAGCACGCGATATTCAGCGACGCAGCCTCCGAGGCCAAGCCGCGCAAGTGGGAGCAGAAGCAGGTGCAGATAAAGACCCTCGAGGGCGAGTTCTCCGTGACCATGTGGGCCTCGGGCACCGACGATGGTGAGTCCGACCAGCCCTACTACCTACCCGTCAAGACGTCTCGACGTCGCAGCCTCGAGCTCGCCCCGCGCGCCCGCCTACCCCTCGTCCACCGCCCAACAGCCTGTTTGTTTTGATCCGGCCGACCCGGCCATTGCCGTGCGCGCACAGGGCGCAGCCATATTTCGAACATGGCGAGCTGCCCCCTGAGCATATCGCCATATTTCCCGCAGGCCAGACCTGTCATGGCGCCCGCACCTCGCGCTCTCTCTCCAAGCTCGAGCCAAACTCCTCAAGACCCTTTCAAGCTCGTTTTCCCTTTGCCCGCTTGCCATGTCCCGAGTTTCCTCCTCTCCGAGCTCCTTCTCCTCGCCCACTGCGTCCCGCAATCTCGAGCCATGTTCTTTCAAGCTCCTACCGCGGGTATGGCGAGCCACAGTTGGGCAGCCGAGCGTCTGATAAAACCGTTGACAACGTAGCGTAAAAGGGGCACGAGAGTGCTGGCTGCTAAAAATGCTGCAACCGAGGCTCTGATGCGACGTTGCCGCGACGCGCCTCTTATTTTTTTCCCCCCTTTTTTTCATTCGTCGCAATTACAGAAACACTTTTTTCTTGTTTATATTCTCGTGATGCATAATTGACGGTATATATATGTATACTCATCGCTTTTCGGCTATTGCATCTTTTTCTCACGTGCAGTCTTATTTTCGCGTATTTGATGCACAGTGAAGAAATCCATCATTTCTCATTAGATATCCTGTTTTTTTTTTAAATAATGCATTGAGCTACTTATAATTTACAATCTAAGTTGTATATGCCAGTACTGTACTCTCGTATGATATGGATTTTGGAGAGGAAAAACAACGGGAATCAATAATATGAGATTCCCTGCAACCCTTGTTGAGACAAGCATATTTTTTTAATTCTCAGTAACTTTGAAGCATTCATAAATTAATTGAAATTATTATTTCACAAATTAAGATTATAAAGACTTGCAATTGCAATAATTTTTAAAATTTTTTGTGATTTGTTCTATAAATGATTACAACTATATATATTATCAATTTATTATTCATACTTGATGAATATTTTTGTCTCTATTGGTAGATTTAATTCTATACATTGTCTTTGTAATATCATAGCAAACAATGAAGAACAAAAAAATATGTCAGTCATCTGAAAATTCAAAATGTTGAACAAAATAATTTTAAATACTTAAGAAGAAGTTTGAAATGTCAACTTGTTAAAAAATCTTTCTGTTGTCAATTATTTTGAATTTTCAACTATTTTCTTATATTAAAAAAATTGAATTCTTTATTGATACTATCAAATAATGATGTTTGATAGAAATTGAGATAGTTTGACATTTTGGTTAATATATTTTACATGTTATTTGAATTTATATTTTGATCTTTTCATATAGATTAATACTGTATAGCAAAGAATCAAACTATCTCATGTCAGCAACTTACTCATCATCCAAATTATTAAGAAGTTGAAAATCAATATTAACAATCACAAAAAAGTTAACTTGAATTCGGTAGTATTTGTTTTGGTTTGCTTGTTTGTTGCTGTTAAAGGGAGTGTCCTATTAGCGTCTCACCTGGTGGATGTTCCAGATGAGGGCTCAAATCCAGAGCCTGACCCGGACTTCACAGAATACATGTCAGGGAAAAGTACAGCAAAGTTGAACCATTCTGGCAGTTCAGTCTCCGATGGCATGCCAGGTTTGGACTTATCAGATCCTAAGCAATTAGCAGAATTTGCCAGGCCTGGTCATAAAATGAAAGTTCGGAAACCTCCAACGATTGATGGTGTGGAGCGTACAATTGCGTGTCCACACAAAGGATGTACAAAAATGTTCAGGGATAATAGCGCTATGAGGAAACATTTGCATACTCATGGTCCTAGGTTTGTAATTTTACATCATTTTTTCTTATTCTCAATAGTTATATAAGATTACAATGAGCTTTTAATCTGCCCGAAATAGAGTTCATGTATGTGCCGAATGCGGGAAGGCCTTTGTTGAAAGTTCAAAGTTGAAAAGGCATCAATTGGTTCACACTGGTGAAAAACCATTCCAGTGTACATTTGAAGGTTGCGGCAAGAGATTCAGTTTGGATTTCAATTTAAGAACTCATGTGAGAATTCACACTGGTGACAGGCCTTATGTTTGTCCTTTTGACGGTTGCAGCAAAAAGTTCGCTCAATCTACAAATCTGAAATCACACATATTAACACATGCAAAGGCCAAGTAAGTTTTTTCAGTTTTATCCATGTTTGCTGTTGATTGAGAGTCTATTAATTTTCTGTCAGAATTACATTACACTTGTGTATATGAATTAAATAAGTGGATAGAATATGTCAATTGTAGTTCTATAGATTTGTGAATAACATAGACTCATATAATATCTCATATATTCATTTCAGAACAAGAAATACAATGGGCAGACAAGTACAACAAATCCACGTTCAACAACCACAATTTGTACAAGTGGAGGTGGCTGATGTAGATAATCAGCAGTTCATCGTTTACGCAGATTAGCCTATAACACCAGTTTGATCTCCCAGATGCGCCCCAATACAAAATTTGGTAACCTTTGATTATCAACTTGAACAGTGTACATATTTAAAAACAATAGCGAGTGACTGAACAAGGACAGGAAAACGCTAAAAACTGATATAATTTAAAAGATTTGTTATCTAAAGTTGAGTTTTAATTTCTATGCTTAGATTTATCTAAGACATCAGACATCAGCTTTCAAGAATTGTGAGAACAAAGTTGAGAAAGATGATTGATTATGCATGAAGAGTTCAGATTTAAAAGTTTAATGTTTAGATTGTACTCTTGGTTTTAGAAAAAAAAAGGTTGAATTTTTGAATCTAAACTTTTTATCAATAAAGAACTGGGTATATGTTATCTATTGACGATAGCAGCCCATTTTTGCGAACTGCTAAGCTTTTCATATCGAATTTTGAAACGTGTCCTAGTGTCTGGCTCGTTATTCACGACTGTACATATTTATGAGTGAGCTAAAATATTGTATACGGTATATTTTGGAAAAAATTTAAGAGAAATCGTACTCAAAAATTTTCGTCTGCACACGCCTACACAGTGACATGAACACATTTATCACGTATCCAAATAAGATCGTATAATATTTTACGATTCTTCATCGATCCGCTTAGATAACTTTCGAGCTCGCTGTAACGAAAGAGAATAAGTGATGATAATTATTTCTTAAGTGTATTACAAAGAAAAATTTGTAAAGATCTCTAGTGTGTGTTGTTTTGTAATTTCACAAATCAATCTTAACAAGGGATTTTATTGTAAATTGAAGGAAAATAGTAGATAAGTCCGATTGTGTACCTCCAAATTCTTCGAATTTTCTATGAATAATTAAAATTTTGCATTAATTAGTTACAAAAACCCAAGTATGATCAATGTTAGTATCATGAAACATCTTTTAAAGCCATATTTTCACTAATGAGAATGGAGGTCACTTATGTTTAGGTAGGTTTATGAATTCCAATCAAAGAGTGCATTAGACTTGATAAAAATAGATATATTTCTTTAAAAAACAAAAAAATTACAAAAACCCTGCAAAGTATCTGTCTAAGCTGACCAATGATTTAAATGCTTGCACACCCAGAGCAATACCACATTACGTCCGATAAAGTGAATAGTGTTAGCTTGCAACTGTAAGAGTTTGAAGTGAGAATAAGAAAGATAGAACCATCGAAGAATCAACATTTATCATAACAAGTAATAAATTGACATTTTAGTTTTATTACGATTATAAATATTCAGACAAATGATGTCTGGAACGTCATTGATTTTTCGACAATTGAAGACGACTACGCCCGTTTTAAGAGCAGTAAATGTCTTGTAAGTAAATCGTGTTTTGTTAATGTGTCAAGGGGTAATTATATAAAAATAAAGAAAAAGGATCGAGATATGTGGCAAACTTGGCCTATTGTTATAGCAACGCGGAATATTTCTAGAGAGTAAATGAATCAATAAAAAGACGTTTTTAATACGTCTTTATGGTTTTTTTCATCTTTTGAACATTCTAATTTTGAAATGCTCATCACTTTCACATCGTTTTATAGCATTTATCACGTTTGACCTATCGGCTCTTGCAACTGATAGAACATGATTCATGCACTTTTTTCAATAACATCTGATTTGAGAAATACTATTCTTTGCTCGAATTATCGTTTATTATATTATATTACTGTCGAAGCTAAATGGTAACGTTAAGTTAGTCAATTTATATGAAGAGAAATTGAAGAATGAGTAAATACAGATATTCTATATTTCAGACTTCTTATTCGATTCCCCTGATCTTTTCTTTTTTAATAGTTCTCTGCATATTATATTTCAACGTCTTTCAGTTTTACCTTTGCATTTATGTACTTATTTTCATACAGTCTAATTTGATTGAAATCTTATATCACGCTTTGATAATGTAAATAAATTTTTGATATTTAAAAACTAAATCTAAACTTATTTTCAACTTTTCTAACTCTTTTGTTGAAAATTACCATCCTATGTATGTATAAGTATGATCATTTAAATATATGTGTGATTTATAAACAAAGAAAACAATGCAAGGAGCAGACATTGTTTAGTAAGTGATGACACTCGATTTGATAACTCTTGTCAACGCTTTTAGGCCTAGAGTGGATTGAAAATCATTTGGTTTATGAACGCACATGGTACATCGTGCTAAAAAAAAGAATTCTAGAACGGAGAATACTTCTAACATGAGAATACCCTGGTTGATTAATAAAGAAAAATAATCGGCTTTGACTGCCAATTAAAACTTGGAAAATCGTCACTTGAAAACCAATTTTTTTCCTCCGAATGTATATACGAAATTGGCCTCTTTACGCTTGTTATTCGTTTGTGACATATTTATAAGTAGTCATCTTTGGCATACGCATCGGCAGTTTTGGAATGAATGACGAAGCCGAGTTAATTAGCTTCACGGCACATGCATACTTTCGAAAATGTTTGTGTTACGTATGTTTGTATGTTGACATGTTATTGATATGAAGAAAAGTAGTTATGAACGTTACCGAAATTATGAAAAAAATTCATATTTTTTCCAAGTTACAACTTCATATGGCTAACATATGTTATGTCTATATGTTTAACACTATTTTCAGGCTTCAATATCAGTCCGATCATTACTTACAGTAAGAACTCGTAAGTGTTAACAAGAAAAATAGCTGAATAAAATGTAGCTTCCGAGTTATATCATATTTACATCAGGATACTACTACTATTCAATTAAATTCATGATCGTATGCTGTTGTGATAAATTCATGTTCAGTTTTACTCGATATGTATACTTATAGGTGAAAAATTGAAACAGATTACGAAGTATATTGTCACCACGTTGAACGGTATTGGTGGCCCTGAAAAGGGCCGATTGATATTTTTGGCGGGAAAAAGATAATTATTTGGAGCTGGTGTATTTGGTGACTGCCTTGGTGCCTTCACTGACAGCGTGCTTGGCCAGTTCACCGGGGAGGAGAAGCCTGACAGCAGTTTGAATCTCCCGGGAAGTTATGGTTGATCGCTTGTTGTAGTGAGCGAGACGGGAAGATTCAGATGCGATGCGTTCGAAGAGATCATTGACGAAGCTGTTCATGATAGACATGGCTTTGCTGGAGACGCCGGTGTCAGGGTGAACTTGCTTCAACACCTTGTAGATGTAGATGCCATAGCTCTCCTTCCTCTTCTTGTTCTTCTTCTTCTTGTCACCCTTGACGATGTTTTTCGCGGCCTTGCCGGCCTTCTTGACAGCCTTTCCACTAGCTTTAGGAGTCATGGCGAAATCTACTAAAATAGTTGTTTCTACTATACGGTCAACAACTGAACAGTGAGGAAAAATTTTTGAATTTCCAGTTTTGTTGACTCAGGCGCTCGCTCTGACCCCCACCCCAATGCCCATTCTTCTCCTTCTCCAACAAAACGCGGCTTGTTGATTGGTGCGGAGCGATACGATCTCGCGTCGGCTCGGCACGAGTTGAGGGTCAGTTGCCCCACTCCAACTAAATGGAGCCGTGCGATTGGCGCGGAGCAAAGCCAAGAAAGTGGGGAAAAGGCAAATTTTGACGCCGTCAAGTATCAGTCGAGTTCGTTTCGTTGTTGAATCCAGTTGTTATTCTACCCAAATCTCATCATGTCTGGACGCGGCAAAGGAGGTGGCAAGATCAAGGCTAAGGCAAAGACCCGCTCCACCAGGGCTGGACTCCAGTTCCCCGTCGGTCGTATCCACCGTCTGCTCCGCA